>APFE031215928.1:213315-233989 GCA_000404065.3 Pinus taeda
GCCTTCTGCGTGATTGTCATGTGTATTGTAGATCCATACTCCTGCCCCTGCTCCTAATTTATTGACAGAACCATCAAACTCTAAATACCATGTGATTTCTTGCTTAGGGTTTGTATTAAGAGTCTCAGTTATTTGAGGATTGGGCAGACTTATCATTTCTTTTTCGGGAGGTACTTTTTGTTTGCTAGTTGCCTTGACTGTTGTGGAAATTTGATGGACATTGGCAACTGATTCCTCATTGATGCATGTTTCTTGCTCTAAGGCTGAAGGCTTATCATCAGTTGGAGGATTGGTGTCATCATTAAATAAAATAAAAGAATCCATATCAGAATGGATTGAGTAAATTGGAAAGTTTTGGGACTTTTCCTCACTGCTTACCACATATTTCATCAGTGTTTCCCTATACAGTCTCTTTGGCTGCCCAAAGACAGATATAGTGGCATAAGAGAGGTCAAGTTGAAGGGATCCTTGCAGTTTCGCCCCCCATGATCTTGATAGGAGCATGCCATACTTTGTTGGAATGTCAGCAACTACTACGTCTATTAGGATTGTTTTGTTGGGAAATTGGACTAGAGACACACAAAGGTCTTTGATTAAGCCTAAACACTTGACTTGACTTGAGTCAAAGGATTATAAATCCTTATAGGGTCTTGTGACATCTAGGTTCAGTTTTTCCATTACAGCTTTGGGCATAAGGTTATGTGAGGCTCCTGAGTCAAACATGGCATTATGCAAAATTTTATCATGTATGTGCAAATTGACATAAAAGGGTGGAACAGGTCCATATGTTGATTTACCGTTAACTTCTGGACCAAACAGCAGCTAAGGGGTATCATCTAAAACATTTACATCGTCCCTGACCTCTGGTAGTTGAAGTGACCTTTGGATTTGTTGCCTATATACATCATGTTTGGCAAGTTCTGAGAGGGGAATGGATATCTTGAGTTTTCCAATTTCTGCTTCTAAGTTAAATGGTTTCTCCAATGGATTCTTAGTGTTGATAGTAGCAGATTTCTCTTTTTCAGGCATATTCTCTATGTCTTCTTTCTGAATGTCAGCGTTATGATGAATGACAGTTTGCGGTGTTTCTATTTTGGGAAGATTTTTTGGATTGCTGTTCAAATTTTCTTTTGAGAGAGAGGAAGGTAGAGGCTGACCAATAGGAGGTTGCATGTTTGTTATGTCCTCTACAGTTACCTGATGCGGGTTTGGGACAGCAATATCAGCTGGTTGAGTTATGGTGACCTTATCTTTAATTTTGTTGGGCTGCTTGCTATCCTTTGTTCTGTTGGGTGCAGGGACATCAATGGTCCTTGTTCTTAACTTATATTGTTTGTGCACTTCATACACAGCAGAATCATAACCTTGTTTGAAATCAAAGGACTCTCCTGACTTGGTCTGAAATTGTTTTACGTCAGGGTAGTTTCGGTCTTCTTCAGTGAGAAATATTTGTTGTTCATTATTCGAATCGATCAGGTTCATGTGAGTCTCCTCTGTGGGCTCACCAGATGTGGATGCCTCCGCATAGTTTTCTTGGAAAGGAGGCCTAATTTCATGGTCAGGACTAGCCCTTCCAGCGTTTGTGGTCTGATTTTTCCTGAAGTTCGGGTTCCTTATGGTGTTGGACTATAAGATAACAAAACAAAAATAATGGTATGACAATTGTCTTTCAAAAAGACTCAAAATTTAAAAATCGTCGTCTATTCTTACCTTTCTGGAGGTATAGCTGTAAAGCCAACAGGTACAATGTCTAGCACACTAAACTGGTAAAAAAACTACTTTGCAATAAATAATAAAAACCTGAACTTAATTGAAATCATGTATGCCAAGGGTTTCTTGCTTGATGGCTGCCGGAAGATTGAATTCTAGAGCTGTATTTCTGATCTCCATGTCACGAGAAGTTTGTTGAACAGTTCCCTCATCTTTCACTGCAATACAAACCAAACCAATGGATGCCTTTGGAGGAATGACCCTAGAACGTGAAGTGTCTTCATTTAAGTGTGAGATTCTGGCTAGGCCTAGAGCCAGCTCATAGAGTGTCATACATTTTGCTTCCACCTTCTGTATTTGCTTACTTTGACGTGTCAATTTCCCATAAATCTCTGCGTCACTTTTCTATCTGCAATTAGAAGAATAGTCAGTCTGTTGTTGAAGTATGAAAGGGCTACTTACGTATCTCAACTTGGTGATCATTTATTATCTGGGCTCTTCAAAGGTCTGAGGACTCACAAAGAATACACCGACCCAAATGATTGTGTCCCACCTTTCTTTTCTAGATCTCCCCAACAGATATTGTGCCACCTGCTAGGAAGAGAAACTTAAATCAATTCAATTTGCCACAGGACAGCGTACCTGTTGAATTTTGGTAGTTATCTTAACTCGATAATTGTTTGTTATGATTTTACACTCAAGTTGATATTTTCTTTTATTTATTATGCAACATAAAGCAATTATACAGAGAACTACAACAAAAAAACATGAAGAGATAGCCACACAAGAAGTTACACGGGAAAACCCCACTCCAAGGGGAGAAACCCAGCGATCCTTTCCTTATGGAATCAAGTCAACAAGACATCAAGTCATATACAAACCAACTAGTAATGTAGCTAAGATAACCAACCTCCAAGTGCCAAGTCAACCCTCAAGCATACCAAGACAAAATGCTTCCAAATCTGTCCACAAAAGAGGTCTGCTTCAGTTCTCCAAAAGCCGAATTTTACCTTCTGCCTCAGCCTCAGATTATGCCACAGAGCTTAGCATTATACTTCATAATAAAAGCCTCAAACTTCACATGGTTCCACTTCTCATTATTTCACAGAGTAATATGCCTCAGACTTCACACTTACTTCCATAGGAATGAGCCACAAAACCCCAAAAAATTATGCCCCACTCTTTGTCTTCTACTTGACCTTCCAAGTCTCCTTGACTTTTGTGGGTCTGCATTGGTACAGTGCGTTGGGCGGGATTATCTTCAGAATGCAAGCTTGGTAGAGCCGCTAATTCATTTTTTTTTTCAAATGGTTTTAAACAGCAATTTGCTAGAAGTGAGATTGATAGCCTTGGATATGGGAGCTCTAGTGGCTGGTGCCAATTACAGAGGCAAATTCTAAGAGCGACTTCAATCTGTATTGAAAGAGGTAGAAGAAGCTCAAGGAAAACTTATTCTCTTTATTGACGAAATACATTTGGTTCTGGGTGCCGGTAAGAGAAACCTATCTTGGTTACCTACGATTCAATTTTTAGATCTAGCAAATATTATATATGTTATTAGCCTTGATTGATTAAAGGTCCTTTTAAGTGATTGGTTTTAAGCTTCCGTTGTGAAGTAATTGTGTCGAATTGAATTTTGTTTTGTTTCCAGGGCGTACTGAGGGATCAATGGATGCTGCCAATTTGTTTAAACCGATGCTTGCTCGGGGCCAACTTAAGGTGCATTGGAGCAACTACTCTGGAAGAGTACCGGAAGTATGTGGAGAAAGATGTTGCGTTTGAGCGACGATTCCAGCAAAGTGAGTGCTTAGTCGGGTTATTACTGGCTTTATCTTTCTCCTTTTCAAGAGCATGCAACTCAACTTCTAGTTGAATCCTTTTCCTTTCAAGGGTGTCGATTTCTTCAGGTTGACTATCCAGTTGAACTCTTACATTTGCACATGCTTCATCCACAAGATCAAATGCTTTGTTTGGAAGATGTCGCCTTGTTCAGACAAACGGATTATAATGATTTTCAAAACGCCTCAGAGGAGTTCTTGATCTCTCAAGAATTAAGAGCAGAACATAATACCCAAATGATCAAGTAATAAACACTACTTTTGGGATAATTCACACATATTGCGGAATTTCTTATTATTGATAATAGTTTTTTAATAATATCCACCATAACACAAAGCATTATCGAGGTTTCGATCTGAAAGATGGAGGTCGCTCTTGGCTTTAGGGTTTCTGGACGATGCTACAGCGCCGCCGCCGCAGCTCCAAACTTCGTCCTCTGGTGCAGTCCGACTCAAGTCTTGACGGATGGGCTCCCATATTCTGCTACTCTTCTCTGGTTTCGGAAGATATTTTCTGCTGAAAGGGTCTTTCTCGCCCCGCCATTCAGTGCGCAAGTTCCAGGGACGGCCCCTTGTTCCTGGTCGTGGGCTGATGATGTCGGCTCCTGCCCAGACGCCCTGCTCATGGATATCAATATCGCCCCCGCCAATGGCTGGTTTAGGCGCCGATATGAGGGTCTCGGACCGTATATAAAAAGCAGAGCTGGAAAAAAACTTCGGGTGGGGAGTATGGTACCGATCCAATGGAACCTGGCGATACCTCTGGTTATTTTTTTGCAGATCCGCGATTTTTCCTTCATAATGCCTCTTTCTGTCAGAGGGAAGGGAGAAAACGTTAGGCAAACGAGAAATATCCACAGGAGGGCCATCGATCCGGATCCCCTGCTATCATTTATGCAGATCCGGGCTTTTCACCTCTTGCAGCTTCTCACTGTCAGAGGGCCAGCAGTCACCGATTGGCTTGTGGGAGATCTCCACAGCAGAGATTTCGTTCTGGACAACGGCACTTCAGATCTGGAAAAGGGCTGGAATAAAAAGGCGGATCTATCAGATCTGAAGCGTTCCAGGAAAAAACAACTTGGGGTTTTGCCAGATCTAGAACTCAAAGGCAACGAACAGGACCTGGCCATAGCAGAGAGCGTGTTTCCAGTGCAAATCTTCATTAAAACAACTGCAGGCAGTCACGTTTGCATGCAGATCTGGGATAAAATGAATGTAATGGATCTAAAAGGAGAGATCCAAAACAAACTAGGAATTCTAGTCTCAACCCAAATACTAATTTTTTCTGGGCAATGCATGCAGGATCAGTTTTCTCTCCAACATTACAAGGTAGTAAAGGACTCAACTATTGTCCTCACTCACAAATTGAGGGGCGGATCTAAGGGAGCATCTTCAAAATCTACAGGCTCCTATTGTGATGCAACAAAAAGGAAAGGATCCCCGAAAGGGAAAGAACCTACAGTTGCCCTTTCTCCTCCAGGGCAGTACATCGTGGACCAAGCCCCAGAAAACCCATCCATATCGCTGGACTTACCAGAGGTAAAATATATTTTTACAGATCTAATAAAAAGCGTTGTTATTTGCAGATTCAACGGTTTTTGGCCCAAAACCGATGCGTTGTATCAATGGATACACACGTCCTGGACAGAAAATTGTCAAATCAATCTATGCTCTAAAGGTTTTTTTATTGTAAATTTTTACACAGTAGAAGAAAAGGAAAAAATCCTTAGTGCAGGGCCATGGTTCTGGGGCAATGCTGGTCTGTTTATTACCCCATGGTTCCCAGAGTTCAACCCCAATACCTTGGTGGTATCAAGGATGCCTGTGTGGGTTAGATTGCACAACCTGCCAATACATTTTTGGCATTATAACACTCTAACAGTTATTGGGAATACCCTTGGAAGAATGCTAAAGGTTGATCCAGAGAGACACATAAAAGGCATTTTTACTTTTGCTAGGATATGCGTTGAGGTAGACCTTAGCAAAGGGCTACCTGAAAGCATCATCTTAACTTTCAATAATACACGATGGAAACAACCTCTGGACTATGAGAACACAGCTTTTAGATGCAGGGGATGTCAACAAATAGGGCATTTGCTCAACGCTTGCAAAAGCCAGAACAAGAACAAGCCACAGCAAAGGAAGCCAAAGGGTTGGCATAATATTGATGAGCTAATGAAGAAGAATGCAGCAGAAAAGAAAGCCTCTTCGAATAAAGCAGACGAAGAAACAGAAGGAGAAGATGATGACACCACTACAGAGAATGATGAAACAGGGAACCAGAAGGAAAACAGTTCAGATCAGCAGACACCACAGCTTCATACAAATCAGACAGAGACTCAACACGAACAGGCTGTGATGACAAGCACGGACCATGGTATGGGGGGTAATAAACGGCAACATCATTTTGACTCATCAGATTCAGATAAGGAAACAGGATTGCAGAAAACCGAGTCTCATTTGGTCATTATTCCGACCGAGCCCACTCAAGGAGAGTGGCGCAAGGTTGAAAAGAAAAAGGGGCGGAAAAATTGACATGGCTGTCCTTTTCTTCCTCCTTTTTCTTTTGTATCTCTTCTTTCTCTATTCTCCCTTTCTATGTGCACGTTAGGCTCCTAACGTTGCGTAAATCGTGTAAAGCTCAAAGAGCCCAGATTGGTGGCTTGAGCCTTGTCTTATTCGTTTAAGATGGTGTAACTTCTTTTATTATATTTTTAATAAAAAGTTACCGTTTTTTTCTTTGGAAAAAAATTCACACATATTGCAACTTATTCCACCCATAATAGCCAGGTATCAACTTACCGGTGATATATATACTTACCAGTGATATATCTACTTGATAACTGGGCAGCAACTACAAGTGCTCTGTCCAATATTCTTACACCATGATGACCTTCGCACTTTTCTTTTAAACCACGAAGGATACTAATAGTGTCTGTCACACGAGGTTCAGCTACATAAACCTGCCCCATAATATCAATAGTAACAAATTTATTAAAACCACTATAAGTGTGTGAACAGCCATATTAATACGTCTAATAACCTGAATAAGCACTCACTTTGCTGGAATCGTCGCTCAAACGTAGCATCTTTCTCCACATACTTCCGGTACTCTTCCAGAGTAGTTGCTCCAATGCACCTTAAGTTGGCCCCGAGCAAGCATCGGTTTAAACAAATTGGCAGCATCCATTGATCCCTCAGTACGCCCTGGAAAAAAAAACAAAATTCAATTCGACACGATTACTTCACAACCGAAGCTTAAAACCAATCACTTAAAAGGACCTTTAATCAATCAAGGCTAATAACATATATAATATTTGCTAGATCTAAAAATTGAATCGTAGGTAACCAAGATAGGTTTCTCTTACCGGCACGCAGAACCAAATGTATTTCGTCAATAAAGAGAATAAGTTTTCCTTGAGCTTCTTCTACCTCTTTCAATACAGATTTAAGTCGCTCTTAGAATTCGCCTCTGTAATTGGCACCAGCCACTAGAGCTCCCATATCCAAGGCTATCAATCTCACTTCTAGCAAATTGTTGTTTAAAACCATTTGAAAAACAAAATGAATTAGTGGCTCTACCAAGCTTGCATTCTGAAGATAATCCCGCCCAACACACTGTACCAATGCAGACCCACAAAAGTCAAGGAGACTTGGAAGGTCAAGTAGAAGACAGAGTGAGGCATAATTTTCTGGGGTTTTGTGGCTTGTTCCTATGGAAGCAAGTGTGAAGTCTGAGGCATATTACTCTGTGAAATAATGAGAAGTGGAACCATGTGAAGTTTGAGGCTTTTATTCTGAAGTATAATGCTAAGCTCTGTGGCATAATCTAAGGCTGAGGCAGAAGGAAAAATTCGGCTTTTGGAGAACTCAAGCAGACCTCTTTTGTGGACAGATTTGGAAGCATTTTGACTTGGTATGCTTGAGGGTTGACTTGGCACTTGGAGGTTGGTTATCTTAGCTACATTACTGGCTGGTTTGTATATGACTTGATGTCTTGTTGACTTGATTCCATAAGGAAAGGATTGTTAGGTTTCTCCCCTTGGAGTGGGGTTTTCCAGTGTAACTTCTTGTGTGGTTGTCTCTTCATGTTTTTTTGTTGTAGTTCTCTGTATAATTATTTTATGTTGCATAATAAATAAAAGAAAATATCAACTTGAGTGTAAAATCATAACAAACAATTATCGAGTTAAGAGAACTACCAAAATTCAACAGGTAAGTTGTCCTGTGGCAAATTGAATTGATTTAAGTTTCTCTTCCCAGCAGGTGGCACAATATCTGTTGGGGAGATCTAGAAAAGAAAGGTGGGACACAATCATTTGGGTCGTTGTATTCTTTGTGAGTCCTCGGACCTTTGAAGAGCCCAGATAAGAAATGATCACCAAGTTGAGATACGTAAGTAGCCCTTTCATACTTCAACAGCAGACTGGCTATTCTTCTAATTGCAGATAGAAAAGTGACGCAAAGGTTTCTGGGAAATTGACACGTCAAAGTTAGCAAATACAGAAGGTGGAAGCAAAATGTATGACACTCTATGAGCTAGCTCTAGGCCTAGCCAGAAGCTCACACTTAAATGAAGACACTTCACATTCTAGGGTCATTCCTCCAAAGGCATCCATTGGCTTGGTTTGTATTGCAGTGAAAGATGAGGGAACTGTTCAGCAAACTTCTCGTGACATGGAGATCAGAAATACAGCTCTGGAATTCAATCTTCCGGTAGCCATCAAGCAAGAAACCCTTGGCAGACATGATTTCATTTAAGTTCAAGTTTTTATTATTTATTGCAAAGTAGTTTTTTTACCAGTTTAGTGTGCTAGACATTGTACCTGTTGGCTTTACAGCTATACCTCCAGAAAGGTAAGAATAGACGGCGATTTTTAGATTTTGAGTCTTTTTCAAAGACAATTGTCATACCATCATTTTGTTTTGTTATCTTACTGTATGGCTTGGCCACAACCATTTTTTAATACAAATGACATCCTTTCCTGTTAAAATCAACTAAGAAACCAAACGCAATATTAATTAAGAATATACTCTGAGATACTCTGTTTTTTGTACATGAAAATACTTGTCCAGATAAGGATTGATGAATGTCTCTTGCTTATGTTGTTTGGCCAACCTCCAACTAAGAACAGCTCACCTTGGATTTTATAGCTTCCATTTTCTTTTCTGGTGTGTAAATTTATTGGCGGATATTGGAGAGAAATACAAGGATTATCTACACGTTTGTAGAAAAACAACCCAAATTTCCCTTTTTGCGGAGTTAGGAATGGTGCAATGAAGAGGATAGCTATTTAGTGTGTAGATTTAATGGCAGATATAATACAAGGATTGTCTACACGTTTGTCGAAAAACAACCCAAATTTCCCTCTTGGCGGAGATAGGAATGCTGCAATGAAGAAGATAGTTGTTTAGAGAAGAATAATAGTTTGGTTGAGCTGAATTTAATGTGCATCACAAGCGCTTCCTTCGGTGCTCTAAATATATCAAATAAGAAGATACCTATGTCCTCTACTAACAAAACATGCCCATGTAGCGTCATACTAAGTCACCAGGAAAAAAAGAGAGATCATTCATTAACCACAACAAATGTTTGAAATGCAAACAAACATATTTTAAAAAATCAGTTAACCTTTCAGAGGGTTTTTTTTATTGAAATGTAACCATAAATGGCTCACCTCTCTGGTGATGTGGGTACAAATACATCCCAAAAACAACAAAAAATGCTGGCAAAAACAATACATCAGAAAGTACCCTTCTATTGACATAATCGCGACCAAACTTGAAAAAGATACATCGAACACAAGAGCAGAGCACTGCAACTACCAACCCAATAATGGCCGGATGTTTTTCTTTTCTGATGTCCACTTCCATAGAATCTTAAGCCAAACAGAATAGCGATCCAAACATCATATAAACCCAAATAACCCTAACCCTAATAGTCACTAATTCAAGGGACTCCAATGAGGACAATGAATCCTAACAAAATTAACCACACTATATGTACCAGTAAAAGAGCCTGCCCAGACAAAAGGCCGCTTCCTCCATTGCCCACTTCACAGAAAACGATCTCGGCCACTTCTATGCTGGCGCACTGAGCATCTGAACACCCACACCAATATGTAATGCCATTAACACCACACTCGATCGGGTCTGAAACAGCTTACCGGAGAAGAAACAGACTTGTTATTCTCATTGCAGACTGATAATCTTCTGGTATTTCCCTGGCTGGGAAGAGCAATGGCGATTTCATTCTCAGGCCCTGACAACGCGGCTCCCAGTAAGGCATTTGTGATTAGGTAAAGTAGGAACAATACGAAACTTGGTTGCACATAACCAGCTATGGCATTGACCTTTTAGATTGCATCTGTTGCTGCTCCGGCCCACTTCATACATACAAATAGCAGACCAGATGAGAGCACAGTTGCTTCCTACCAAATTCCAACTAAGCCAACCGAGGCTTTGTCTCACGCATACGGGAAAGAATATGATGGACCATGAGGTAAATCCAGAGAAATCTGACAAAAAAAATGCCCATAACTAAAATGCCCACCATTCCGTCCGCCTGTAACGGAAGACCATGATGAATACAGTTAAACACATGTCAATGAGGTTGTTGTTGTTGAAAAAAATGCCAAGTGTTAACCTTGGAATGAAAGGGACGATGAAATTCTCTTTCAAAGAAAGGCCTATCGGCCTAAATATTCCACACCACACCATCAAGAATCACACAATTCATTCATGGAGCTGCTGACATGAAATTAAATCGGAAGAGATGAGCAGCACTGAAAGCAGTTTCCAACAGTTTATACAATAGAGAAAGTAAACATTGTTCCCACAGTTTACAAAATTTGTGACACTACGCCTTCAACTTTCAGGCAAGCAATACACAGATTTTGGAAACTGTGGGTGCATGGTTTACTTTGCATATTATCTTTATGTGAGGACGTCATATCTTTATCTGAGGACGAAGCGACGTGACATGCCAGGCCAACTCTCTAGATAAACTTATTTTTAAAAACAACCTTCTATAACACATTTGAAATGGAGTGTGTACGCAGATTTTTGTGGTTATATACATGCCATTATGTATTTTTTTGCTGAGTTTTCATTATGTATTTAGATGCAAAGCATTGTTTAAAACAAAATTTAATATTATTTCAATTTTAAATTTTTTATAAAACCATGCCATCAAATCCATGATTTCCATGCACTTAGCAGTAACCAAAACTTTTGGAAACATCCTGCGACAAGAAACATGATTTTAATTCTTGAAATTATCTGTCATCTTCTTGCATGCCTGCCACTTGTTCTAATCATGACTTCATGTTAAGATATTTTTATACCTACTGGGGCGAGGGAATGAAGGTTGTATAAGAACCTACCTTCAGTCAAGGTCCGGAATATGCACACCTAACCTTCTTTTCGTAGCGACCAGGACGGGAAACAACCCAGGAGTATGGTCCTCTGTATATGTGTGCGCTCTGGGTTTCCTGTTTAAGGATCTCCGACAGGCCTGTTTAAGCTTGTCCAATAATAGATTATGAGCATTATCGACCCACTACAATCCCTTTAGTTTCATGTAGTTCGTAGGGTGTGTCGTATCTCGAATCAAGTATATTTTGGAAATTTTCATTGTGAAATGGTCTCGACACCAATCAGAGTTTAGTGTCATATGTTTGCAATGAATGTTCGTCCACCGAAGAAACCGTCCATCCAATTAGAACATTTCGGCCTGTTAATTCGTTGCCTTCTGCATTTGCCAGATGACATTCCCTTGTTTACAATTTCCTGGGGTTGCTATCGTTTACACTTTCCTAGGGTTGTTGTAGTGTGCCTGCTTTTACTCTTTTGCAACAACCTGCTTGTGACAACAAATTCGCACTGGTGAGTCCTCATCTTGATTTTTCTTGGACATATTTAGGGTTTGAAGGCTTGATTGCTAAAATATTTCTGAAACTATTTCATATCTCTGAAAATATTTCATATATTTTTTAAAATGTTTCATTCTGGGCAGAAAATTGATTGTTGCACAATGCAAATGGGCATGAAAATAATATTTATACAATCATTCACAAGTTACCTATAAATTTTAGTTTTCTTATTTTAAATTTAAAAAAAAAAGTTAAAAGCTAGTTGTAGATGTAGAAGAAAAAAACTAAATTTTATGAAATAAATCTCTCTTAAACATACTTGCGATTTTATGTTAGAACAAAAAGAGATAGTTTTTTTTTTTATTATTACAGTAACGGTTATGGGGTATTTATATTCATCTTGGCCTGAATGTCGAAAGTCTGATTACATTAAGGGCGACTGTGTCCTGATGCATCTCACTGCTAAGAATGAGAATGCAGCTAAATCTTGAAGACTTCTTCTTTCATAAGGAATCGGTTTTTTTTATTTCAGAGATTTCTCCCCACTTGAAGATACAAACAAATTTATTTAAGAGCAGGCTGTAAAACATGGCAGTAATCAGCTTATGGGATGGGTTCCCATGATTCTTCTTCATCTTTCTTCTTGACCCCGGCAAAGAGGAGGGCAGCTTTGTTGGCTTCAATGTCCACCTCGTTATTACGAGTCCTCAACACATGATAGTAATTTAGCTTCTGAAAAGCATTTCCCAAGCCCTTGATTCTGGATAACAGCCTTGCTAGTTTCAGATCCAATGTTGGGGAGTTGGAAATCATTACATTAATAATGATCTAGGAGTCACCTATAACATTAGCTTCACTTATATTTAAATCTTTGAGGATCTTGAGGCCTTGAAAGAGGGCCAGAGCCTCAGCTTGAATGCTGGATGAGTGTCCAAGCCCTCAAGCAAAGGAATGGATTTTTTCCCCAAATGGATTTACAATAACACCTCCTACACTAGCTTTGCCCGGGTTTCCCTTTGCTGCCCCATCAAAGAAGAGAGAGTGCCTTGAGTGCGATTTGAGCCAGTCTTGAAGGTCAGCTTCAGATTTTCTTATTTGCCAGTCTTTAAGAGGAAGGGCGTTTCTAACCGCTGGTTGAAATTGCAAGTCGAGGAGTGATCCCCAAGCAATGTCCTGTTGGCTGAGATTAGAGTCGTCTTTTATATCAGTCAAGCACTCCTTTATATGACATTTAATTTTGATTTCTAAGGCCTTGTGATTCTGATTAGTATTTCTGAAAATTCTTCTATTTCGTTCTAGCCATATCTGCCAACAAATAACCTTTGGAAGGATAGCCCATGCAGTTTTGATTACTTGATTCTTTGGAGGTGGGCCAGGATATCTGATTGCCCAATTAGAAAAAAAGATCAGCAGTGGAACAAGGCAGCAGAAAGTTAGGATCCAAATTATGAATGAAGGAGAACCAGATCTTCTTGGAGAAATTGCAATCAAGAATTAAATGGGTTGTTGTTTCTGCATTTTCTTTGCACAGCGAGCAGATGGAGGGGCCGTGGAACCCTTTCCTCTGCAAGATGTCATACATTAGAATTCTGCCATGACAAAGTAGCCAAGCAAAGAAGTCGACTTTGGGCCATGAAGGAAAACGCCAAACTCCCTACCAAGGTGTTGGGCCGGGGGGGACGTAAGGCCTCTCATTCAGCTTGGTATATCCCATGGAGACAGTGTAGCCTCTGTCATTCGGTCCCCAACCTTTCGGATCTCTTTTCCTCATGTGCGTGGGCTCCAAGCCGTGGAGGAGATCTAGCAATGTGGCCCATTCGATGAGAAGATGAGACGACACCTGAATATGTTTCCAGCCTGCCCAAACAAAGTCGCTCCAAAGAGAGATATCCCACAACGTGCACAACCCCTCTCTATCCATCCAACAGCGCAGCGCTCTAATGGAGGCTCTGTCTTCAATTGGGTCCATATTTATGATTTTATCAGTCCAGATATTGATCTTTTTGCTTTTTCCTGGGATCCAGTAGGAGTGTGCTTTGATTATTGGGGCAGCTTTAACATACAGCTTGAGGAAAGGCGAGTTAGGCAGATGGATCACATTTTCTAAGCAGTTTGAATGAGGACCTCTGAAATGCTTTTTCCATAGAGCCAATTGGGCCCAGCCAGGCTTGGGCGCAATGATCCTCCAAATAGACTTAGCTGCCATTGCCACATTCTACTGACAAATATTTTTAAAATTTAATCCACCCTCCCGCAGAGGCTTGGAGATGGTTTCCCAGCTGATAAGGGGAATTTTCTTTTCATTCTGTTTTCCGCCCTTCCAGAAGAACCTACGCATGGACTCTTCCATTTTTTTTAGAATGGTTACTGGAGCGAGAAGTCCAGCAAATTGAAATAGAGGGAGGCTGGTGAGCACATATTTTATTAGGACAGATTTTCCAGCAGCGTTGAGCCAGGAGTAGCCCCAGGCTTGGATCCTAGACTTGAATTTTTCAAGCTGAGGGAGCCAGTCTTTGCTTGTAAGTCTCTTATGAAAAACAGGGAGGCCCAAATATTTGAAAGAGGTCCAAGAAGAGGAGGCTGCAAAACCCAAACATCTGGAAATAGCGAAGAGCAATCTAGGCGAAGTGTTCCAGCTGAAGATGTGGCATTTATTCTTATTTACAGCGTTGCCTGAGGCCTCACTAAATTCATCCAAAACAGCTTTAAATTTAGAGACAGAGGAAAGAGAGGCATTACCTAAAAGCAGTGTGTCATCCGCAAATAAGGCATGGTTTATGTTTTTGACCCCTCTTGCAATACATAGTCCATTAATTTCTTGATCTTGCATCTTTTTGTCTAACAAAAAGCTGAGAAAAGAGGCTTGGATGACAAATAGCAGAGGGGAAAGAGGACACCCCTGCCTAAGTCCTCTTGAAGCTTTGAAAAAACCAGTGGCTCTTCCATTTACAAGAGGAGCAATCCATGGCTCTGAGATGCATGCCCGGATCCATTTTATGAAATTTTCTCCAAAACCAAACTTGCTCATAACTTTTAAAAGAAAGCTATGATTTACTCGATGAAAGGTATTTGGTAAATCGAGTTTAATCACCATACCTTGTTCTTTATGAAGAAGACTTGAATGGATTGCCTCTTGAACGAGAGTGAAGTTGTCCATGATTTGCCTTCCTTGGATGAAGCCGCCTTGATTTTCCGGAATTATTCTGGGAAGAATGGGCTTCAATCTATTTGCAATTACTTTGGTGATTAACTTGTACCCATTGTTGCATAAGGAAATCGGATGGAATCTGCTGAAGTTGTTGGCGCCTTTTTCCTTGGGTATGAGGGCTAAGAAAGCAGAGTTTGTGCTACCTCCTATTTTCTGAGTATTTTGAGACTTCTGAACCATTTTGAGAAGGTCCTTTTCAACAATCGGCCAACAAACTTGGAGAAACCTGGCGGAGAAGCCATCTGGCCTCGGGGCCTTGTCCGGATCCATATCAAAAAGGGCCTTTTTCACTTCATCTTTAGTGATTTTGGCCTCAAGTATCTCGTTCATACGAGGAGAGATTGTTGAAGGGATAACATCTAACAGCTCTGGGTATTGGAACGGACCCTTATCATCATCGTACAAGTTTTGGAAGTGAGAAAAGGCTGCTTTCTTAGTGTTTGTGAAGTCCTTGTGCGTGTCATTATCCTCCTTGATCTCGGAAATAGTGTTGAAGCATTTCCTAGTCTGGGCTTGCTTGTGGAAAAAACCAGTGTTCCTGTCCCCTGCTTTGAGCCAAAGATTTCGAGATTTTAATCTCCAGTATTCTTCTTCAGATAAGCAGGCCTTATGAAAGCTAAGTTGCAGCTGAGTTTCTTGTTCTAACAGCTCCTCTGTGACTGTAGCGCTCTCCATATCAGTTTGGTGCGAGGCAAGAGAGGCTTTAATGGCTTTCCTTTTTGTAACAAGGTTGGACAGGGATTTGGCCCAACGTTTTAGAACTCCTTTTACCCTTCTAAGGTTTTCCTCCCAGATGAAGAAAGGTGATCCTTTGACAGGATAACTCCAACAATCCTTGACTGTTTGCATTAATTTTGGCTCCTTCGCCCAGAGGGGACTAAATCGGAAGGGGATAGGGCTAGATCTAGATGGGCTAGGAGCTCTAGCTTTAAGGGCTTATGATCCGAAACACTGCTAGCAAGAATGTGCATTTTGGGTTCCAAACCTAGTAACAGGTATGAGCTTTGAATGAAAAATCTATCTAATCTGGCAGCAATATGGCCAGGACCTACTCTTTTGTTAGACCAAGAGAACTTACCCGAAGAAGGCTTGATATCCAGCAAGTCCCTGTCCTGCAAAAGATCCTCCGCCCATTCCCTTGCCGGATCTTGGACTGCACTGCCTCCCCTTTTTTTAGATGAATGAAGAGTGAGGTTGAGATCTCCAGCTATGATTATATTTTCCAGATTTATCAAGTCTGCCTGGTGCCTTATGGAATCCTAGCAATCCTTTTTTTCCTGGATATTGACTGGAGAATATACATTGAAAAGGCAGAAGATTTCCTTAGTATCCAGGTTCTGCATTTTCAGCAGCAACCAGTGAGTATTTCTCGCCTCAAAGATTACTACAAATTTGTTGGCGTTCCATAGAGTACCAATCCCTCCCGAGGCGCCCCGGGCAGAGATTGCTCGTGCTTTACTTTTAAACCACAGTTTTTGCTTGCTTGCAGGAAGACTGTGTCTTCCAGCTTAGTCTCCTGGACGAGAAGTATGTCTGGAGTTTCTGTTCTTATTAAGCTTCTCATGGCTTCTTCCTTAACTTTACTCCCCATACCTCTGTAGTTCCAGGAGATGACCTTCATTATTTATGTTTCTGGTGGGCTCCCTTGGAGCCTTGGGGCTGATTTTTCAACATCCTAGGCTTTGATGCTAGCAATTTTTTCAGAGTTTGTTGGCTGCCCTGTAGCTTGTCTTTGTAAGTCTCCTGCTCTCTTTTTTCCTTGTCTGTTTTACAGCCTCTTGTATATCTTCTTACCAAAGTTTGGGACTCTCCTATTTCTCCTTCCTCCTCTGACTAATCCGTTTCCTGCTCTTTTTCTTCAGCTTCTAAAGTCATGCCTTTGGGATCTTCAGCTCCTTTAAGGGAGGCTAAGGGAGTACCTTTACTTGGAGAGACTGGTTTTTGGGTCTTGATCTCCAGAGTGTCTTTTGTCTGCTGGCTTAGAGGATCAAATTTGTTTTCTTGCGCCTTTTTGGGAGGGGGACGTTGAAAATTAGCCTGAAGATAGCCTTTGCCAGAGGGTCATCCCGATTTCTACCCTTTGTGGTTGATTTTTGATCACTTGACTTGGTTCCAACCCTCTTCGATCCCTTTCTATGGCTCTGCATTGGTCGGACAAAAAAAAAATTCTAGCAAAGTGTCCATGAACGTGACATTTCCTGCATTGAATGGCAGTTGCTCATAATCCAAGATCTACACATGAGACCATCTGCCGACTTTGATTTTGATTACCTCTGGGAGACCCACCTCTAGATCTACCTCTACGCAAATCCTAGCACAGTCGTACTGATCCTTGTTATTTGCCCGATCTATGAATTTCTCGAGAGAGTTGCCAATGTGCTTCAAGGAATCCCAGTTCCAGCAAAATACTGGCAGATTTGGAAGATGAACCCACACCGGGACAACCTTGGTAACATCGACCGCCGGATCAAAGTCCGGAGTCCATTTGTTCAGGTAGAGGCCTTGAGGGCCCATGAAATACGGCCCATTTTGGAAGATCAGATCTTTGTCTTCTTTGGAGGTGAATTCGAAGAGGAAGTATCCTCGCCCAAGGAAGTACGAAGTAACACTTTGCTTGATCAGAGGAGCCCAGCTCCTATTGACCCATTGCTCAGTAGTTTTCGGAGAAGGCCAAAGTTCAATGAATTGGCCAATGAGGCCGCAATCAGCCAGAGATAAAGCTACTTGAATGGGGGTCTCTAGAGGCAAAGAGATCTCAGGAATTTTGTTCGTTAATGAAGCTTCACTTCTTTTCTTCGGAGGCAAACTAGCTAGAACCTGGTTGAAAGCATCATAGGCAGGAGCAGAGGGCGGATCCGTAGATTGCCCTGCATCTCCATAGGATCAGGCATGAGGCCGGCCGCCACAGGGGCATCCATGCAACAGAAGCCCAACCCTAGCCTAAAAATCCAATTCCTCAACAGACGACCGCAGATCGGAGTCGGGCCTTCTACGGGCAAGCCCGCAGGGAGCAGATGATGGAGAGAGTGGGCACGGCCGCAGTCTTCAGAACCTGCGAAGTGTGTTTAGTTGAAGATCTTGTTATTTCTTGGAAAATACTATATTTTTTTCACTTATTGTTTTAGCAACAGTGTTTTCCTAGATGGGGAAAAGGGAGGGGTAATTTCGTATCGGCATGGCATAATTAACATTTTTCCTTTTTTGCAACATTATGAGAAGTTTTATGCATTGTTTTATGGTTTTGACAGCCTAAAATTTATGTGGTTTTCTTGCACTTATCAAGGATTCATTATTTTCCTCTTGCAGTCTGGGATTAGACAAAGAATATCTCTAGTTTTCTGGAGAGTGGATGGTAGTGTTCATTATTCTCCAGATAATTGACAGATTTAGATTCATATGTTGGGAAGTAGCAAAAGAAGATGTTGGGAAGCAGCCAAAATAGAGTGAGAAGTTTACTTAAAAGAATGTTGAGTAGCTATCGGGAAGTAGCAAAAGAAGATGTTGGGAAGCAGCCAAAACAAATGTTTGGGAAGCAGCCAAAATAGATTGAGAAGCTTAATGAAAAGAATGTTGAGTAGAGTTGTAACAAAGAGACATATAGATGAGAAGAAACTAGTTCAACGGCAAGTTCTGGACAAACCCACACTCTACGAGATGGGGTTCAGCTGTAATTGAATAGATTGACAAAACTTCACTCTGCAAGATGGGGTTCTACTGTAACTTAATGGACTGGATTGATAGTATATTGTAGCATGTGACTATGCTGTAAGCCATGCACCGTTCGTAGTCCTGCCAATTTTGGTAACATTTATTGTAGCTTTATTTGGAAAACATCTTCACATCACAAAATCCTCCAAAGTGTTAGAGTGCTCCGTTGCTGGATCAGGGATTGAAGGTGAATACCCTAAGTGGAGCGTAACATGGGGTAGCCATGTTTATGGCAAGGTGCCCTAAACGCGAAAATCATAGCTCAACAGATTTCGTCTGGATTTTAGCTCCAGCTTTGCAACCTATTTGTCGGTCTCAGTATGTTTTATCACTCGCCTGCTTCTATTCTAGCTCGGTTTTTTATTTCAATGTATAGAGAAGCCTATCAAGTAAGCCACTAACTAAGTGAATTCGCTAAAACTAACTGAATGAATAAAACTCCAATGAAACAAACTCGAAAATTGAGTGAATAAAAGTCCAATGAAACAAACTCAAATGAATGAATCAAATAAATTGAATGAATAAAATTCCAATGAAACAAAATCGAATGAACTTGAATCAAATGGTGTTGTAAACTTAAATCTTATATTGTTGTACCTTTGCAGAGACTACCTCTATTCACTTAAACTGACTAGCAGCTTAAGAAGTCGAAAAGAAGATACTTGTTTTTCAATAATTGAATGAATAAAAGTCTAATGAAACAAACTCGAATGAATGAATCAAATGGTGTTGTAAACTTAACTCTTATATTTCTCTACCTTTGCGGGTTCTACCTCTATTCACTTCAACTGACCAGTAGCTTAAGAAGTCGAAAAGAAGATACTTGTTTTTTTCAATTGCAGCACCACCTAATGTTGCAAATCCCACTTTGAGAATTTGAGCGCTCTGTCTCCATATACCCCAGACATAAGAACCCAGTAAAGCTTTGTCTCCATATACCCGAGGCATAAGAACCCAGTAAAGCATAGCGTATGATGATAATGCCTTCTTACTATTCACTTCAACTGTAGCATACGATGATAATGCCTTCTTACTATTCACTTCAACTGACCGGCAACTTAAGAAGTCGAAAAGAATATACTTGTTCTTTTCAACTATAGCACCACCTAATGCTGCTAATCTACCCACTTTGAGAATTTGAGCGCTCTATTTCCATATACCCCAGGCATAAGAACCCAGTAAACCCAATCAAACGTAGCATACGATGATGGTGCCTTCTTACTATTTTTCAAGAATTACAGTGAAGAATTTTGCAGTTGCAAAGACTAAGAAAAAAGAAAAAAGTGCCCAAATTATGAGGCACCCACCTGCAAGGGAGATCGTGGTGGCAAGACCATGGCGAGACTCGTTAGCAAGATCGGGGCAAGACATCACGAATGCCTCGTTAGCAAGATTGTGGCAGGACACCGCGAGCCAAGAGCGCCAACTACCACATGTGCAACCAAGCATTGGTTGCGCCAACTGCCACATGTGCAACCAAGTATTTAATTTTAAGTAAATAATTTTATAACAACCTTGGCATTATTCAATCATGTCACAAAAGCTTATTAATATTATGAATTTTAACTAAGTTATGAACCTCTTGGCCTCAAGAAGAGGCCAAATAAGACCTCAGAATGTTTGATAGCTTTTGATTCGCTATCAAGAAACTTTGTCCGTGTAATAGGCTGAAAAAAAAAAGGGTGATTTATTAAAAAAAAGTGATTTATTGCATGCAAGCTCGACTTTGGATTTAATCATATATTGCTTGTATACTGGCTTAAAATAAGGCAAATCAATAACAAGAGTCCTTGTTGTCCTTTTCAGCTGGGACTAATAACTACTTGAATCAAAATAGACCAACACACTCATACATATATGGATGTGTAAACTAAATATTAAGGCTTGTAAATAAATATAAAGTTAAAACAATAACCCTAACTATATATTGCATGAACATATAATATATGTAAGCCTAAATAATAGTATGATATTTGCATAAAGTACAAAGCATAAAATAGGTGGTTGGACTGCCTATTGTGTAATCTCTAGACCAAACCTTTTTCCCATCAAACCCCAAACTCTTGTAATGCTAGTACTACTACTTTAGTTGATTGAGAACCTGTATTAAGTTTATTAGCATGGATCAAATGATGGATGCTCTTTGTTGCCCACTGCGATTGAACCGAGAAAGGCACTTTCGTTCCCAACCTTCAAGGTTATTCGAATGCAGAGATGCAAAGAGATTTAACAATCACCTCACTTCACACATACAATAAATCTCATTGTAATTTCCAAATCAATTTAATTATGTGACATCTATGTTGCTATGAGTGCATATATATATCTATATATAT
>APFE031215928.1:234009-257387 GCA_000404065.3 Pinus taeda
ATTTTGCATAAGATAACATTATAGTTATACATAGTGTCACCCAAAATTTAACTCGATCTTCTCCTATACAAACCATATATATAATTGTAGAATTGAGGCTTTTGTGATCAATCATAGTTATATAAGAAATTTCGGCGCAAATCACATAAAGAAAGACCTTTGTCGACGTGTTTCAAACCAACTAGTGTGGTTCATCGTCAGGACAAGTTGAAGAACAAATCCAATCTAGCATGTTAAATAGACTGAGCAGAGACTCACATGCTAGATTCGATCTGTTCTTCAACTTGTCTTGACGATGAACCACACTAGTTGGTTCGAAACACGTCGACAAAGGTTTTCTTTATGTGTTTGCACGATTTCTTATATAACATATTTATATATATTATATATATTTATATTATTATATTATCTATAATACATATAAAAAAACTAATGTATACCGATTATGCAACATTATAGTCCCAAAACTAAAGAACTCCAATTATGTAATTACTGCATCAAATTAATACCCATACAAAGTATAGTTTTGAACGAGGGCAAATTTTAATAATATAATTGATTTCATTAACACCTTTGCAAACAATTTTTCTCTTTTAAATATTATGTGTATCTATTAAAAGAAACCATGTTGCATATGAATGGGTATATATATATTATATACCAATTATGAAATATATACTAACTATATATAACCTATTTATATATGTTGTCACCCATTGATTAAACAATAGTGCAATATATATGCCACAATACATATACATATATCAATTAAAATTATATTATATATATCTGAACTTTTATGTCTGGCATCTTCATTTGTTGGTCTGGTTTAAAAAAAATAAGGTTTGGTTCACAGGCAGGGTGGATACGTTCAGGCATGAAGCTTAATTGCAATAGATCTCGCCTAGTAGAATTTCATTGCAATGGATATCGCCCTGGCGAATTTCATTGCAATGGATCTGGCCCTTGCAAATTTCAGTGCAATAGATGCTTGAAGGCTATGGCCATGACTATATTCGTTGAACAAAGCATCCCAAAGAAAATTGAATCGAAAAAATGGGGAAGGTGAAGCATCTGAAGAAAATCGAACCTGGAAAATACGGAAGGCGAGGGCTAAGGAAAGGTTCATTTCCCAGCTCGAGGGAGACTCAAACTTTGTACGCTTGGAGCTGGTGATTGTACCAAGTGAAGAAGTAATGGCACATGCAAACCCTTTTTTGCAGGAAGGAGCATTTTTCCAGTTGAAAAAAGCCGCAATAGACCAGCAGCGGAGATTTTGCCAGCATTAAGAAGCCACAATAGATAAGCATCAGAGATCGAATCGAAGGGTTTCATATGGAGGAATTTGATAACATATATATTCTCCATCAGTGCGTAGGAATTTGATAACCATATATATTCTCCATCTGGGTTCAAGAAATAGCAGTCTTCTATATACAAATATCTGATTTTCCCCTTTCACTTCTTGCTAGTGCCCTTCCTTCATCTTAGTAATTATTTCATTCGTCGGCTCCCCCATTATATGAGTAAGCTCTCGGGCATTAATTGGGGGGGTTGTATTCCATTGTCATTCCCCTCTGCTGCCTCGAGTGTCAGTGTCTCAGTCCCAGTGCTTGTCTAAGTCCCAGTGATTTTATCGTAGTGGTAGCTTGGCCTTAACCTCTCCAGTACAAGCCGATATGTCGACCTAAGTGTTGGAAACACCTACTGGTTCATGCAACTTTCTTTACCCACAGAATACTTCAGTTTCATTGTTAAATCAAACCTCGGTTTCATCTGGTTGGGGTTACACATTTCCATGACATTCTAGTCTTAATAATTTCCTATTATCCTCTAACCCTCTCACAGTTTCCCTCTATCTATTCTATCAGCAATATATTTTTTTTAAATAAGGTTGATACCCTTCTTTAATATGGCCCCTACTGGTCACAACAGTTAACCTAAAAATTCATTTAGTAATTCCAAGTTACATTCACTAGAACACGTAACTCAGAGTATACTTACTCATTACAATTCTAATGCATAAAGTACTCTTAAAAACAAAGCACGGATTATCAGATTACTTATTTGTTTGTAGCAATATCTATGAATTCAGCAGGGTAAAACCTTTTCCACCTAACCATAAGAAGGGCAATAACCAACATTTTTGAATAAAAGACTTTAATATAGGTGTGTGTGTGTTAAGAGAATTATTCAAGATAAATAATCTGATAATACTTTGATTTACCAAATGAAAACATTAAAACCATAATTTTTATTAATTTATTTCTCTCCCATGTACACAAACACAAAACACAACATGGAAGTGAACATTCCATCTCATTCAAAAAATTGAAAAAAAAGGAAAATGGAAACACAACATGGAAGTGAGCATTATGTCATGTTAAAAAAAAATAAAAATAAAAATAAAAAAATCCATAATGAGTAATTACGAACTCAAATGGTTGGCAGGGTCAACCCTTTTGAAGAGGGTAGAGGGCTCGGGGCCGCACCCTTGCCACCCCAACTCTTTGTTTTTCACCTTCTTCCATCAGTGCAGCCGGGGATTTCTTCTCTTGATGTGTGGGTGACATCTTTATTTTAGGGCTTTTTGAGGTGTTCGGGGTTCATTGTGGCCTCCTACCAGTTTGCTCTACTACGATTTTCTTCTCGTCAGGTTTCTTGATGGTGTCTAGGTTTGGGCTTCACTACTGCCCAGGTTAATGTTTTACAGTGCTACCATTTTCCAATGCCGCTCCTACCCTTCTTGTCTATGTTTGAGTTGCTTCGCTACGAGGTTGTCACGACATTATTGTTGGTATTTGATGCCCTCTTTTCTTATAGTTTCGTCACTCGATTTTGGGCTTTTTTCTTTGGGTTTTCCTGGGTGACCAGTCCCAGGTTCTAAGTTTTTTTTCTAGGTTTTCTAGACTTTGTGGAGTTTTTTCAATATTATTCATTCAACCTTAGATGTTAGGAGAAATGGGTCTAATCCTTAGGCCCATTAGCTCCTGGATCTTCTCCACCAGGTCATTCCATACATTTTATCTTTTATGTTCCTGCATTGTATCTTTTATATTCATGCATTGTGTCTTTTATAGGAGACCATTTGGTTCTCCCGCATTGTATGGACATCACTGTACTCAGCAATCCCTTTTACCTACCTCATGGTCAATATTGGACATAAATATAATTACCTTATCTATCTTATCTTATTTGTGGGTTGTTGTACCTGGTTTTCTGTGTGCATGTGATGAGGCCTCTTAGAGAATCTCTGAATGTTTCTTGTTGGTAAAAGAATCTTCCGGTGCTATTTTCTTGCCAATCAAAGTATCTTTTGGTATTGGCAAAGTGCCTCTCTTTGTTGGTGACATAGTTATGGGATCCTTTTAAATCTTGTTTGTGAGATTTACGCCCTTCTTTCTTTCATAATTCCGTTGGGGTGTATTGACCTGCATAGTTATAATTGATTGCCCATTGTTTAGGCTATATTAGTGCGCCCTTATGGGTTCTTTGACGAGCGTTCTATTACTTGGTTTTCATCAGAAATGATGATAATGTATATAAACAACTTATTATTATTAGTCCCTGCCAAAAGTAGCTGGGTCTATTGTTTAATCAATATGCCTTGAAATATGAGATGGTGTACAAAAATACAAATGATTAAACCCAAAGTCTGGTTCATTAAACCCAAAGCTTTGTTGCACATGTTTTAATTCATTTTTTCCTAACCTATTAAACACCGACAAGGCTTTGTGTTAATGAATCAAAAGTTATGAGGTCTTATTTGGCCTCATACAAGGCATACCGAAGAAAAACTTCAGATCAGTTAAAGTGATATAGAGAATTTCTTGTTCAAATGCTACTTTAACTTAATTTCTTGGCATTTTATGTTTTCCATGCTAAGGCTTATGAAGTGACTATTCTAGTTTTGCAGTAAAAATATGTTATGCATTCGTGTCAACGCTCTTGCATGGCCCATACGTGTCAACACTCTTGCATGGCCCATGTTGTCCCATTTGGACTTGTTTCCGTGACTCCATGACCTGTTCATTCTAACATATGTAACATTACTAAATTATATTTAAAAATAAAATATTTTTAATAATAATAAATAATTTATAATAATTATTTCTTAAATATTATATTATCTATGTCTTCAATTTATTTAATTTTTTGCGTAACTACAAACAAATATCAATTCACTCATCTTTTTTTATAAAAAAAGACTACGTCATCAAAAAGATAATAATTAACATTTTAGCATTAAAGAGTTAATAAGTAGAGTAAGGTGAATTATGGGAAAATAAAATGGTTTAAAGAAAGATTAATTTTAATGGATGGTATCATGATCCAAGGAAGGTATTATGTAAAAATAGTCTTATAAAAATATTTATAGAGATAATATTTATAGGGGTAATATTAATTTTTGAAATTTTAAAACACCTTAAAACCATATCTAAGTATTTTATGAATTTTTTACTTTACCAAATTTTAAGGAAAATAAATTTCCCCACATTCTTTAAATACAAGTGAGAATATTTAATAAAATATTATTTGATTATGAATATAATTTTTTATTATCATTTGAGTCAAAATGGGTGAAGGGGTAGGTAAGAGCGAGAGGGGTAATATTTTGCCTCGATAGGGAACTAGAGAACAAACATGCATGGGGACTAGGATCAATCACTAACAATCAAGTAGAAGCTTTGGCTCTTTGGAAAGGGTTGAAAACAACCATATCAAGAGGAATTCATGAAACTTCTCTAGAGGAAGTCGTTGCCAAACTAGAAAGGGTTGGCGAGGAGGTTGTGTTGGAAGCTTGTTCTCATTTTTCTCTCGTCATTCGGCAAATAAAGGATTTGCAAGAGGTCATGGATAGGCTTCAACTGACGATGGGGAATTAAGCCACCGAGGTGGACAATTTGGGTCTAAGTTAGTGGGATTGAGGTCCTTTCTTAAAGGACAACAGTTGGTTTCCTCAAGGAGGTGTTTGGTCTGTAAAATCTTGTGTCCCCTTGTGTGCATGACGACATTCAACCAAGAGAGACTATGGGGCAGATTGTTGCATAAATTCCACTCTGGGAGTAGGAAGAAAACAAAACCGCAATGGCCAATAGCGACCCTCTAGGAATGTAGAGTTCGGGTTTCAGATCTCTTTTTGTTAAATTTTTTGTAGATATGTAGTTTTTGTCAGTGTTTTTTTAGAGCATTCACAAGAAAAATGTTGTTATAAGTGTAGAAATGAATATGAAGGATATGAAAAGACTACTCTCTGAATATATATCAATTATTGTAGATGTGATCTCTCCTTGAATGTAAATGTATTGGCCCATTTACCAACTTGATCAATATTAACTATCCATTCCTTAAAAAAAAAGGGTGAACGGAGACCTCTTAAGAAATTGAGGATGGTTAGTTGCACAAGTGTAATAGGAGATTTTTGTATTTTTGTTATTGGAATATAACAAAAAGGATTTTAAATGGAGAAATCATCCATAATCATTATGAGATACTTTTCAAATTTCCACACAACAATCTACAATTGAATTCAAGGAAGTGTTGTTTTCCTTGTAGGATATGTTACTTAGTATATGTATTTCATGAATGAAAATGTAGAATCTCACATTCCATGTTATGCAACAATGCTTCACATTATAGTGAATGACATCACCTATGAGATATTCCTTGTGTTTTTTTTGTACAAGATGCATGTTAAATGAAACATGGGAATTTTTTTACAGTGTTGGTGGATGATTGGAAGATTTGTCCCATGTCATATTGTTTGTAGCATCAAATTTTGTTTCAATTAGATGATGGTGATTCACTGAATGCCTTAAGATATTCTTTTTATAGTTGGTGAAGATTGCCTAACTATTTTGGGGTTGAACATCAAATGTTTCTTCCACCATGAACCATCTAGGTATGTCTTTTGGCAGGTCAGATAACATCTCGTAGCATGTCATTCTGTTGAGAAGAACAAATATTTCTCTAGTTCATAAATGTCCACTTCAAGGATCCCTTCTAAAGTAGTCATCTCCATCTGAAAGCCATCATAAAAAGAATAAAATATTTAAAAAAACCTCTGTGGAAAAAACCCCAAATCCATGAACCACCTCCAACAACTAGAAAAATTAAATATTGTTGTGAACCAGTATTCAAGAAGTATAACTTTAAATGTTGTTTACGTGTAACTCACTGGTGGCCAAGATGAAGGCTTTTGAATCAGACACATGTTCTAACTTTGAGTCAGAACCCGATAAGGGGAATGACAAAGGGAAGCTGATCATTGACGTGGAGATCAGTGCCACCGTGACCAACACCAAAATCCAGAACAATGAGCCTGAAGATCCAGAGGAAGGGGGACACCTCTTCCACTCACAGATGTGGGTGGAAGGTTCCTCGTTGTAGTGCATTGTTGACAACAGGATCTAAAAGAACCTCATTTTATCATAGGTCATGGAGCAATTGGGCCTATGATGACAGCGCATCCCCATCCATACACCATCGGGTGGCTTCACCAAGGATGCAATCTTTGCGTCAGCCACTAGTGTCGCCTTCCCGACATCATCAAGACCTTCATGGATGAGTTATTGTGTGATGTTGCTCCTCTTGAAATTTGTGATGTATTATGAGGACAACCATACTTGTGGTAGTGAAATGTTGTATATGAGCCTAGACCTTGCTTTGTGATTATTACTTTGGGTAATAAGTTGTATAGGATACCGGAGGTAGCCCCGCCTACCACCATCTCTTTGATCACTGCAAAGAAATGTAGTAAGATCATTTCCTAGGCCAGGAAATTTGTTTTCCTTGTGATTTTCCTTCAAGGAAAGAAGAAGGTTATGGCCATGGCTACCAGACTTTTGCCTCACCTACAGGGTTACGTCTGCACTGTCAAGTCAAGAACTCCATTGATCTTACCCCGGGTGTGCTACTACACAATGGATTGATCTATCGACGCTCTGTTCTTGAGAACGATGAGATCAAGAGGCCGATTCAGGAGCTCTTGTATAAAGGGCACATCAGGTCAAGCTCATCACCCTGTGGGAGCTCGATTGTATTGGTACGGAAGAAGGAGGGGACATGGAGACTCTGTATTGACCATTGAGCATTGAACAAGATCACTGTCTAGAATAGGTACCCAATCCCACAGATTGATGACCTTCTCGACCAACTGAAGGGGCCAACTATTTCAGCTAGATTGACTTGAAGTCTGATTATCACCAAACACCTATTGAACCCTCTAGTGTGTGGAAGAATTCATTCAAATACAAGGAATGCCTTTTTCAAATGATTGGTCATGCCTTTCGAGTTGACGGATGCCCTTGCAACCTTCATGAGATTGGTGGATGACATCTTTTGACCTTTCACCAATGCATTCGTGGTGGTGTCTTTAGATGACATCTTGATCTTCAGCAAGAGTTGGGAAGAGCACCTCCACCATATTGGACAGGTCCTTCAAACCCTGCGACAACACAAGTTGTGTGCCAATTTGGAGAAATGCATTTTTGGCATGACCCAAGTTTAAAATCTGGGGTACATCATTGATGAGAAGGGTGTGCATGTGGACCCGGGCAAGATACAAATCATTCGGGATTGGCTAGCCACAACCACTCTAACAAAGCTCCGCAACTTTTTGAGTCTTGCTAATTTGCACAGCAGGTTCATGTTAGGGTTCTCTCATATCACTTGGCATTTAAGTCAAGTCACCAAGGGAAGAACGAATGCAAAGCCTTTTTGGTTTGAAACAAAACAGAAGGCGTTTTCCAAGTTAAAGGAATGCCTCTTCTTTGCACCAGTGCTCACATTACCAGACCTGCAACAACCATTTGAGATTGAGACAGATGCCTCTGACTATGCTATTGGTGTAGTTCTTACTCAGCATGGGTATCTAGTGGCTTACCACAGTGAGACACTTTCAGACACAATGCAAAAGTATCCCACTTACGACAAAGAAATGTATTCCATTATGCAGGCCCATCGTCAATGGAAGCATTACATTTTGGGGAAGAAAATTGTCATCCACATAGACGACTAACCCCTACAGTTCATACAGACACAAGGGAAGTTGCAGAATCATCACCATCAGAAATGGTCCACATACTTGCAAAAATTCCATTTGAAAATTAAGTACAATAATTTCCTATTATCCTCTAACCCTCTCACAGTTTCCCTCTATCTATTCTATCAACAATATATTTTTTTTAAATAAGGTTGATACCCTTCTTTAATATTGCCCCTACTGGTCACAACAGTTAACCTAAAAATTCATTTAGTATTTCCAAGTTACATTCACTAGAACACGTAACTCAGAGTATACTTACTCATTACAATTCTAATGCTTAAAGTATTCTTAAAAACAAAGCACAGATTATCAGAGTACTTATCTATTTGTAGCAATATCTATGAATTCAGCAGGGTAAAACCTTTTCCACCTAACCATAAGAAGGGCAATAAAGTCCTCTTCTACCCTTGAGCTTCTGCTCCAGAACAGCAGGCAACATTGCTCAATGGTTTCTCTTTCTAAATCAAGTTGCAAACCTAAGGATTACAATCCAGTCTCTCATCCTCTGATTCTTTTTGTAACTAGGTTGTCCACTGGTTTCACCAACTCTGGACATAACCCTTAATTACTATATTTCTCCTTCCCATTTCCCAAAATAACTGAACCCCCTCCCTTCCTCTGAGATCTCTTTTTAACTCTAGGAAAAAGGATTATAATTGTTTAACTGCTTCTAACTCCCTGGAGTGGGAGTTCATTTCCGGTGTTCCCAACTGAATTCTGAAATTTCAAGATATATATAATATTTATATAAAAAAACAATATAAAATGTCATTTAAATCTCAATCTCGAATGTCATGGAGTTTTCCTGAGTTTCTTTTCTTTACTCAGTAAGGAAAGTAAAAATAAAAATAACATAGTTTGGTTGTTACCCGGAAGATGTCACATCTTCCCTCCCTAAGCAAAACACCATCCCTGGTATTTATTGTAAAACATGGAATAGAGAATGATAAGATTGTCTTAGGATATTTTCATCTTCCCAAGTAGCTTCCTCTAGGCTAAAGTACTTCCACTACAAGCTTGGGTGATGACTCACTTATGCAATGTTGTTTCTCTCTGATCGAGAATACGCAGGGTTACTACCAAAAACTCCCTATTCGGTTCGTCCTGTGATACACCATTACAGTCATCAATTACTTACTTTAGTTGAGGCAAGATAAAATCCCAAATCTATACATACTTGCATGCACCTCTTTCCAGTTGATAACATTTTTGGGGTCATACACATATTTTTTCAATAAAGATACATGAAATACATTATATATTTTTATGTGATGAGGAAGAGCAAGTTGATAGGCAACTGATCCTACCCTTCCCAAAACTTGGAAGGGTCCATAGTAACAGGGTGCCAATTTGGCATAGGTTCCCCATTGCAAGGCATTTCTCTTGGGTTTTACCCAGACATTCACATGATCCCCGACTTGGTATTCTTTGAAAATTTGCTTCTTATCCGCATAAATATTTTGTCTGTCTTGAGCCACTTTTAAGTTTTGCCGAACTTTCTTCACCTCTTGCTCCATTTCAACTAACATTTCCATTCATAGGATCATTTTATCTTTCCGGTCCTAGGCCTATTTATTATTAACAAACGATGGAAAACCATAAACATACAAAAACCTAACCCTAGGAGATGAAGCGCCAAAACAATGGCCATGTTGGGGTAAATTGGTACATCAACTTCTCAGGGTTGTAACTTTGTCATACGATCTCCATTTGACGTGCATAATACCTCATTAGAAATATCTATCCAAGGACTATAACTTTCGATTGAAAATGCTAATCATAGACCCATGTTTTCATGTTTTCGCAAGAAATGTCATTTATGAACTCAAAACAGCTCTCGAAGTTCAAGACCCGAAAAGCTGCCGAAAATAGTAAATTGTGCTACAATTAAGGAAACTAAAATTATGTTATAAATAAGGAAACTGAAAGAATTAGAAATGGTTGTGGTCCAAGTGGAATTGGCGGGTGGCCACCAATATCCACCTGGATCATTGCAGAGGTTAGAAGGTTCTCATACGAAGTTTGGTTGGGATCACATAGTCTTTGGGATTTAATTATGTGGGTCACTTTTCTACACTACCCTAGATGTGAAGTTGGCTCGGGGGAGATTCAGTCATGTGACTAGTCTCGTTGGTTTGGAGAAAAAATCCTTCCCGTGTAACTTTGTGGCTATCTTGGGAAATAAAAAGAAGGAAAAACAGATTGAATAAGTGTCCTTAACTATTTGGTCAATAATTTTGAAACCACGACTCACTATGTTGATTTATGTAATGGTTGAGGAAAACCATGTAAATTGTGTTGTGATTGAATCATGCTTCTAAATTGTATCTTATTGTGCAACTAAAGGAAGGCAGTCATGACTAAAATTACTAAACAATATTATGAAATATTTCTACAACTAAATTTGTTCTTTAGATTCCCTAGGCTTTATAGTTGAAAGGAAGAATAAGGGAAATTAATAATAAAAAAGTTATGGCAACCTGTCTAAGATTTGGGTTAGTTCTTGGGCTAAGCCAATGTAGCAAGCAACCTGAGATTAGCCCCTACATCATCAGACATACATTTAGGTAGTCTTTTATAATGAAAACAAATGACTCGAGATAGGGAAATGAGAATAAAAGCATAACTTGGACTAAAGAAGATAACAAAGTGGAAGTTTATGAGTTTTTTTTTTAACTATTCATATAAGCGAATACTGAAAGAATAATACAATTGTCATAGAGTAATAGCTTCTAGAAATAACATTAAATACGAATGTAACTCATATAAACAACAAAACCTTATAACCACACATATGTGTGAAACTATGTTAGACAATGAAGGGAAGTCTATCGACTGATTCGTAATATCCACAAGAAACTTTCACTACAGTTCTAAAATAACCAAAATAGTATTCCTCTCATTTTTAACAATAATACAGTCATAACACAATTTAGAGACCTAATTTTTGGAAATGACAAATGCATGACACATATACAATGATATTGGAATTAATAGAAGGAATTAATGCCTTGGTTGACAAAAATAATAATTGTTATAGTTAACCAGTTAAGTCCAATCCATAATTCTTAGGTGATCTTGTCTATGTAAAAGTATCCTCCATTTCGAGAGGGAAAAAAAATGGCTCCTCGTTCTACCAAGAAGGCCATCGCAGCAAACCCTGCTCCCAAGACAGAGAAAGCTGGAGATACACAGTCGAGGCAAACAACGCCAAAAGTCGATTCAGAGCAAGCTGATACTATTAAAGCCAAAGTGATGAAGCAATCATCGAACAAACCTGATGGATCAGAGACGATATCTGACGTCGACACAGAGGAGGGAATCGAGATGGGTCGAGTTAACCATGCATAGGGAAAGGGAACAGGTTCCGTTTTCAAATCCCATAGCCATCGTTGGAGGAAACCTGCACATCTTAGTTGCCTTAACTATAGCGCACGAACTGGATACAATAGGGGGAATGCCACGAACGACATATGCGATCCAGGTCGTGATGCTCCTCTCTGCAAGGCTATATACAGGTACCCATTCTGTTACAAGCTACAGAAGGAGCTTCTCGTAGCAGCTGAAGAGATGAACCTGGGTCAGTTTATTTACTATGGAAAGAAGACTAATATGACTATGGATAAAGGGCTGCACTTAAGACCTATTCCGGAGGGATCCATTGTCTGCGAACAGGGTTCTATTGCTAGGGATTCTGGCAACTACGCCATCAATGACAGCGATGCTTACATTTACCCTCGGAGCTTTGTGGATAGCAGAAAGGAGTTTGCGCAATAACCAGAACCTAAATCGCTGGTAAGCCCTCTCCTTTTTCAAGTTTTTATAAAAACCCCTAATGGGAGGACACATTTGGCCTGGGTACAGATGACCAAATCAGTATTGTTATTGAAGAATAGTATCTACCAGCATACTAGTTATCCTACAGGATCACAGGTTTTAATCTATGGAGGAGGCGTGGTAGACCATCACAAAGCAAATCCCTCTGGCAGCGGCATAGGAAGCAGCATTGCAAAACTCCCAGAAACACAACAAAAGCAACAATGTGCGAGGTTATCCTTCAAAGACATCCTAGAAGGAAACAAACCAGCTACAACCACAACAAAACAAGCTGGCACAGCACCAGCCCCATACATTGTGGAGTAGCTGAGTTATACCCCAGAAATAAATATGGACATACCAGAAACAGGCGATTACTGTACTTCATTCGAAAAACAAGCTTTAATTTGCAGATTCAACTACTTCTGGCCCAAGTCTATGGATCTTTTCCTTTGGGTTTTCAAAACCTAAACACCTACATGCGACATTCATCTCTGTTCCAAAGGTTTCTTCATTGTAAAATTTCAGACAAGAGAGGAAAGGGACATCATCATGAGGGAAGGACCATGGTTTATGGGATCCATGAGACTCTTCATTACTCCATGGTTCCTAGAATTTGATCCAAATACAATGGTTGTATCTCGAATGTCGGTCTAGGTTCATCTTCACAACCTACCTTTACACTTCTGGAGCCCTCAAGTCCTGTCTATTATAGGCAACACCATTGGGTGATTCATCAAAATGGACACAGAAAGAACAGAGGAAGGAATCTACACATTTTCTCGCATATGTGTGGAAGTAGACCTCAGCAAAGGATTGCCAGACCAAATTCAACTCAAGTATAAACAAAAATGTTGGACACAGATACTAGATTATGAAAATACTACATTCAGATGCAGAATTTGTCTCTAAACAGGGCATCTTCAAAACACATGCCTAGAAGCCAAAAAGGACATGCGTAGTAAGAAGAAAGTAGGAAAACAACCCAAGGGATGGAATTTCTCCCCACCAGACCCTGAATATGTCCTAGTTAAGGAGGAAGATTCGGAACAAGAACCCCCCATTACCCAAGAACAATCAGATCCCCAAGGAGCAAGAAACTGTGGAACATGTAACAACAGATCTGATGAACTCTTTGTCGATGAAGATACCAGACACATCGAATACCAGTGGAGCCAAAAGAAAACATTCTTTAGACCACTCGAATTCAAACAAGGATAGTCCTCACCCTGAGGAGGACACCACACTCATATTGTTTTCATCTTTACCGACTCAGGGGGAGTGGCGAATGGTTGAGAAGAGAAAAGGGAGAAAAACATAATTTTCTCCCCATTGTATATTAATTTTCTGGTTATTTTACATTCTGGTATTTACTTTGATCAGCAGTTTTGACTTGCTATTAGATATGCGCTTCAACATCTACAAAATGTAATTTTGTTATCATTAATAAAATTACGATTTTTCTTAGGGAAAAAAAGAAGAAGTCCAATCCATAATCTATACAATAAATAAGGCTCTTGAGGGTTTCACACTCGTAAAAAATAAACACTAAAGGAATTAAACATAGGATTACATTAATAGTATTCAATGTCAAACTTCATTGCAAAACTCCTTTTAAAAACTCTAAGTTTGAAACCCTACTTGGGTAAGTTTTCCATGAACACTTGCAAATAGAAGCAGTAACATTACAGTGGAACCTATGTGAAGCCATGAATTTTCAAACGAAATGTAGAGAATTTGTAGCCTAAGCCCTTACCTACAACACAAGTAGAACAAATGGCAAGGAAAAATTAATAATTAGTATTGACACACATCAATTATTGATGGATCAATGAGAGTTATGAGGAAAAATAAACAGGGTTTTTACTTGAGCAGTTGCTTGTACCCTTAACAATCTTCCAACAATAACCCTAATGAGAAAATGCAAGTGTTATGGTGGTATAACGACGAATTTATGAAGTATAAATTAAAAATAAAAGCCAAAGTGTTGACCTTACATTATCTATGGTAGAGGAAAATTCGGATAGACCGAAATTCAGTCAAATTTTGTGGTCGCCAACGAAAAATTCAGAGAATGACCATGGCATGGGTTGCATAGAGACCTAGGATTTAATTTCCCTCGTAGCAACCATAGGGAAGAAAAATTAGGCCAGAATTACCAAGAATGGGAACACAAAATGCAAAAGAAAGTATGCTAGAGAAACTACTAATGAATATTACCTACAGGCACAATCACATGACATCAAATGAAGTGAACCTAAAAGACCCATGGAAGAAATATCTCAACAATTGCAGAGAAATTTTCTTGACAAGAGTGTAGAGAAAATGAGCAACCCTCTACGATGGGATGGGAGGGTGGTTACCCTGTAACTCCTCCCTCCACATATGACCATCCATTCAACCCTAATTCTCTAGAACCATTAATTAATGACACTCATAGCAATCTTGTCCCATCACCAAGTAGCATGTGATTGGAATCTTTCACGAGGGTTTAGAGGATTCTAGAACGTAAGGGTTGAAACGCTCGCCACGAACTAATTATATAATTATAATAATTAGTATCCAATGATCATATGAATCAAGATTGTATCACAACATGGAGTCTAATAAATGATGTGTGTAATTATTAAAAAATAAATAAAATGAAATGTGATGTTGACCCTTTATTGACGTAGACTATGAGCCAAATAAATTACATATTTACATACCATTAAATAACCCATGCATGCGGAAATAGGTGTTAAAGTTAATTATTATTATTCTTATTATTGATGACTTGGGTATGTTATAGTGGTATCGTAGCCACAATAACAACATTGTGGCTTAAAAAGTGTGACCATGTGAATGAAAAAACTGTTTTTTTTTTTCCACAATGAAATGAGAAGAGGTAGTAACATAATGACTACAACACCTACCATAATTCCTACTCGGTCCAACTCAATTCCATTTCAAGGATCAAACAAGGAAATATGGTTATAACTAGGGGAAGAATCTCATACCACTACTATCATGCTAATGGAAACTGTGCAACAACTATGAGCATAGATGGAAAAATTAAGAGCTAATAATGAACAACTAATGTGAGAGAAATAAAATATCATTAAAAGCTTAATAGATAGATAAAACTACAGGAATTCAACCCCAACTGTCGATGATGGTAACATGTTAGAATCCCATAGACGAAGGGAAAACAACCCTCCTGAGAGAAGAAATACACAAGAATTAGAGGGTGGAGGAGAAAAAGAATCTGAAAATAAAGAATCTAGAGAAAACTTCTCGAGGCAATGTGCAAAAGGGAGCAAAAAGACATGTTGGAATTACAAGGGGAGTTTAAGAAAATTTAACCCCTAACATTCAATGGTGAATCCAAGGAGGCTACTAAAGCTTGGTTAGTCAATATCAATAAATATTTTCATATTTACAAGTATAATTATAAATTAAAGGACCATCTAGAAATTTATCAATTACAAGGAAAATAAACATTATGGTGGGAAGAGGTTAAAGCAGTCTAACGAGTGGATGAATAGGGGATTACCTAGGAAATTTTTTAGCAATATTTCAAGAACAAGTAATTGACTGAACGATTCTATGATGACAAGGTAAGGGAGCTTCATGACCTTTGATTGGGACAATGAACTATGGACGAATATGTGGCAAAATTGATGTCTCCGTTAAGATATGTTCCTTATATACCTAAATCAAATTCACCTAAAGGTAAAGCACTTCAATCTTCTCATTATATTTTTTCCCTTTACAATATTGGGGTAACTAAAGATTTGTTTCATACTTCACTTAATTCTTAGAGAGATACATGGTTTCTTGATATAGGTGAAACTTGGCATATGAACTTTAAAAAAGACTTCATTGGATACCTTAGTGACCATGTTGATGGAGAAGTGTACTTTTCATACCATTGAAGTATCAAGCCATATGGACTTGGCAACATCAATCTTAAACTACCTAGTCTTTGTGATTTTCTTTTGCATAATGTACTTTAACTTCTAGAACTATGGAGAAATATATTGTCCATTGCTCACATTTGCTAGAAAGGTAGCTCCATTGATATTTTTGATAGCAAAGTAAGGATAGGGAAATCATCCAACAACACATTTTTCATGACTGAAATAGAGGAGGAAATATTTTTGAAGCTACAAGGAACATCATCTCATGCTAGAAGGAGGTTGTAAATTGAATTTATCTACTAATTTTGAAACAAATTCCTTTAAAGAATCCACCTCTCATGATGTATTGAAGGAAGAAATGTAGAGGGAGTATGATGTTCTCGTAGAGAATTGAACATGGAAGTTGGTGGACCCTCCATTTGGAACCAAGCTAAGTGGTTGTAAGCATATCTACAAGAATAAGTACAAGTTAGATGACTAACTTGAAAAGAAAAAAGCAAGGATCATGGTGAAAGTATTTGTATAGAAAGGACTTGCAGGGAAAATTTGAAGTATGGAAATCTATCTTAAAGATTAGAAACCTTGGCGAATCCTACTAATCCATAATATGCAAACTATAAATGATTGGTGATATTTTAGTAAAAATATTCAAAGTTCTAATACTTTTATATAGTTCCTATAACATTTTGGCAATTTTTAAGGTAAAATAGTTTTTTCTTATAAAATTTGGGCGAATCATTTTTAGAAAAAAATGGGAATTGGCGAATCTTTTTTTTGGAAATAGCATGGAAAATTAGACCATCTGCGAATATTAGCCCCTAAATTTTTGCCTAGAAAAGAGGCGTTGATTATGAAGAAACATTCCCCCTATGGAAAAATGGGCCACCACTAAGACTTTATTTTCCTTGGTAACTCAAAATGTATGGAGATTTCATCAAATGGATGTGAGACTAATTTCTTCAATGGATACTTGAAAGAAAATGTCATCATCTCTTAGCCAGAAGGTTTGTTTCTGAAGGGATAAGAAAATAAAGTATGTAAGCTCATTAAATTCTTATATGACCTAAAACCAACATTCTTATGGGCCTGGTATGAGAAATTGGTTGAGCATTTTCAAAAATTAAGCTTCAAATGCATGAAGCTAAATTCACCAAAGCTTTCTTTCATGAAAAAGACAGTCGAGCATAGGTGATCCTAGATCAAGTCCATTCAGATGTGTGTGGAACGTTCTCGATAGCATCCATGACCAAGCACAGGTATTATGTTATATTTATTGACGATTTTTCTCGTAAGTGTTGGATCTTTTTCATGCAGAAGATAGATCAGAATTTTGTAAATATTTGTGAACTTAAAGCATTGGTTGAGAAAGATACTGATAGGAAGGTTAAAGATATCATGAGTGATAATGGTGGAGAGTATGTGTTAAATGAGTTTAAAAACTTATGTGCGACAGAAGGTATTAAATGAGAGTTGACAACACCCCATAACCCATAACATAATGGAGTGACTAAAAGGAAGAATATAAAAATTGTAGGGATAGCATGGCCAAGGTTGCATGATTAGGGCCTACCACTACACTTGTGGTTTAAGGCATGCAACACAGTTCTTTATTTGTAGAACATAAGCCCTCATCGAATTCTTGGGATGAGTACATTAGAGGAGGCTTTCTCATAGAAGAGACGAGATATGGGTCACTTTAGGATTTCTACCTCATCGATATATTTCCATGTGACCAAAGATGCATGGAAGAAGATTGAACCAACAACAGAGTTGGGGATATTTGTGGGGTACACTGATACACCTCACAACTATCAGGTGTATCTTGCGACTAGTAGGATGACAATGGTTCGTAGGGATGTCAAATTCGCTGAAGAGAAGGCCATGAGATGTTCCCTTGAGAGGGAGCTTCAGCTACATGCAGTTGAGGATCTTTTAGCTCCTAAGGAGGAGCCTCAGATTGATGTGGATTAACCACATGCAGAGGATTAAGGAGTGGATACATTCACTTAGGCAGAGTCATCGAGAGATGGGAGAAAGCACACCAGACAGACTAAGAGGTTATTGCAGGATGCGAGAGAGAATGTGGTAGCACCCACATCGCAGTGTAGGTAGAGGAGGACACCTGAGAAGTACATTAGATACATGGCTCTTATGAGTGGATGTGTTGAGACAAAGCCATGTTATTTTGAGGAGGTATTGTAGCAATGAGTTTGGGTCGATGCCATGGTGGAGGAGCATGAATCTGTTGTTCGTAATAGTGTTTGGGATGTGGTCCCAAGACCGGTAGACAAGCCAATGGTAAAGTAAGCAGCGATAGTGGTGTGCAGAAACATAAGCCCAGATTTGTGGCTCGAGGATTTTCTCATATAGAGGGGATTGATTACGATGAGACCTTTTCTCCTATTTCAAGGTACTCATCAATCAGATCCATTTTGGCGTTTTCATCACAGATGGGTCGGAAGATACATTAGATGGATGTAAAGACAACCTTCCTTAATAGCATGATTGAGGAAGAGGTGTATACTGAGTAGCTTGAAGTTTTTGAGACCTTTGACCAAGATTCGCATGTGTGTCAACTCAAGCAAACGTTGCATGGGCTAAAGCAAGCACCACGTGCTTGGTACACAAGGATCAATAGCTACTTCACTGGGTTTGGCTTCACCAAAAGCGAATCAGATGCGAACATGTACCATAGTTTGGTGGAAGGTAAATTGTTGATTATTGTTTTATATGTTGAAGATTTGATTATGACAGGTGATGATAAGTTGATCAAGTTTTTCAAAGAGGATATTGCAAGAGAGTTTGAAATAAGGGACTTGGGGCTCATGCACTACTTTATGGGAATGGGAGTATGGAAAGGTGATAGGGAATTGTTTGTCTCTCAGGTAAAGTATTCAAATGAGATACTCAGGAGGTTCCGCATAGAGAGCAGTAAACCCATGGAGACTCCTCTAGGAGGTAACTAGAGGAAAGAAGATGCTACTTCGGGCAAATTAGTGGAAGCTACTATTTATAGGAAACTTATGGGTTCACTCATGTATTTGGTGAACATATGACCGAACATGTGCTATGAAGTTAACCAACTTAGTCAAGCGATGGTTATGTTGACCAAGTTGTATTGGAAGGAAGCTAAGCATGTGTTGAGATACCTCAGAGGCACTACTCAGTATGGATTGTGGTACAAACGAATAGAGGGAGTGAAGCTTCAAGGCTTCACCGATGCAGATTGGGTAGGGAGTCCATCCGACAGGAAGAGAACATCAAGGGGGATCTTCAATTTTGGGTTAGAAGTTGTTTCTTGGTACAACAAGAAACAGAGAAAAGTTTCACTCAGTTCAGCAGAGGTAGAGTACATGGATACTAGTCAAGTAGCTTGTGAGGCCATTTGGATGAGGAAGATTATGGTTGGTTTGTTTGGTCAGTAGATGGATTCAACTGTGATTTACTGTGACAATCGGAGTTGTATCAAACTCTCTGAAAATCTAGTTTTTCATGATCAGTTGAAGCATATGGATATCTTCTATCATCCTCTTCGAGATTGTGTGCAGAGGTTGATTATGTTGTTGGAGTAAATCCCACAGAGGAGCAGGATGCGAACATTTTGACAAAGGCATTGTCAAGATGTCAATTTGAGTTTCACAGAGACAAGATCGGGGTAGCTAATAATCCATTTCTTGTTGAGAAGGAGTGTTAAAAATAGCAACAAGAAAATCTAATTTAAGTTGTCCTTGAATTAAATTGTGAATTAAAATTGTAATTCTTTTCTCACATCAACTTGTAATAGTTAACTTAGTTAAGTTGACTTATTTAGCTTAGGAAATTCAAATTGGAAGTATATTTAGAGTCATGTAGAGTGATCCATAAATTTTAGGGGCCTAGTTTGCGTTCTTTGGAGTTGTAATTAGATAACTCAGTCTAACTGAGTTATAGTAAGTTAAACTAGTTCTAACTATTGGAGGAACTAGTAGAGGTATAGTAGTGGAGTAGTGCACGAGTACATCACTAGTACCACAACAATTAACTGAAGATTCACTCATAAATAACTCATGTATTTTAGTTAAGATGAAGTCTTAGTTAAGACTAGAGTGCAGGGATAGTGTACTATCAGTTGTATAATTTTCCAAGTTGTAAAGATGGTGCATGCAATAAATTGAGAACCTAAGTTTGTATTGCGCAGTTATGGAGGAAGTTTCCCAATTAAATATGGGTTGATTCTCAGGAATTGGTCAAGGAAGTAGGGGCTTGGTAGGTAGCAGAATTGGCTAAGAGTTGGCTTGAGCTAGCTTGTGAGCAGAAAATTAGATTATACTTGTGAAAAAAGTTTTCTAGCGTGAACAATCATTGTTTCTTCTCAGATATTTTGGCTAATGCAATATAAATAGTCGGGGTTTTGAGTAGTTTATTTCCCCAAAGAAATATTTTGTTATGTCCGACTAATATTGTTCCTCTTTATAATTTGTTTATTTCATTGTAAAGAGTATAGTAGATTCTTGTCTTTTGTTTTAGTACATCACAGCAACAACAAAAAATATACACATATGCAAGAAGTTTGTATTTTAAACATTCATTAGCACAGACCAAAGAACTATTGATGTTGATGTTGATCAAAATTTTTGCATATTTTCATAGCTCGTTCCAAGGTAGTTGAAAAAACTTTTTGCAAGGCTTCTCTTAATTTGGACTAATAAAATCTTCCTATTTTAAGATTCAATTCAAGGATATTTAATGTAGAAACTGCAGGGAGTTTTCTAAATTCAAAGGTCAACCTTAAAAGCTTCCTCTTTTAACATTATATAAATAAAATTGTAATATTAACTCCGAACTAAAATTCATAGTGAAAGTAATTTTTTGTTTACTTAAAACAAGGATATCAATTGCACTGAAATTTCCATGTTAGCACTCCAAAGTTTAATATTGAATGAAATTTGGCAATCAAGCTGTTACAGACTTACTTTTAACCGTTGTGTTTTTATAGTTATTTCTATGATAAGTTGGCTTCATTAACACTATTAATATTTATTCTAATTGCACTCATAAGGTATTATTATTAATAAGAATCTTGATATTAAATAATATATCTATCATAGCGTTCAATGGTAAGAATGCAAAACATCATAGTTATTTCTACGATAAGTTTGGCTTCATAGACAATATTAATATTTATTATGCTTGCACTCACAAGGTATTATTATTAAGTTATTATTATTAATAAGAATCTTGATATTAAATAAAATATCATACCGCTAAATGGTAAGAATGCAAAACATGATGGGAAATTTTAAGATACTTTGTAATTTAATAATACCCCAAAGAAATTTATAGTAATTACTTTCCATTAGTAGGTAATAAAATAGTTCAATTTTTTTTTGGTAAACTCTTTGATAGTGTTGCTAATCAAAGGTTTCAAAACACTTTTTTTGGTGGGGTAAGATTGAAAATTTATCATAATTTGTTTTTATTAGAGTTTTTCTTTTTCTTTTTAATGTTTGGATAATGTCATAAAGTTAATAATTAATTTAGGATCTTTCATGTTTGTTGGGGCCTGGAATATCATATTATACGAGCTTGGATCTATATTTTTATTGTAAATTTGTATTTTTAATTTAATTTTTTAATTATTATGTTGACTAGGTTGTAGCGATATTTTGGATATTGAATTATTAATTGGGGAATTATTAATTAAAACAAAATTAAATTTATTTATAAAATATATAATATTTTAAATTAATATATTTAATTTATATAGTTTTTACTATTATTATAATTATTTTTATCTAGACATTAATAGAGTATGGAGCATTTTAAATTTTGCTTTATCAAATATTTAAATAAATATAAGTTTTCCCCATGTAATTTTTTGTATAACTTAATTCTGACCATAAGTATGACATACTTAGTAAAACCTCAAGTTTAAAAGGAACGAGAATATTTATAAATGAAGATCTCATTCCAGAAGATCAAGCAGGATTGAGAAAGGAGGTTCAAAAGGTAAAGGAAGCTAGAAAGGAAGGAAAATGGAATAATCAGAAATAGAAAAGCCATTATTCGAGATAGAAACCAAAAAGATAATGACAAATAGCAAATCAACATGCTCATGATTCTTTCTTGGAACTGTCGAGGCTTTCCATGGAACAAAGGCCCCAAGCTAAGTTGGATCTCGAATGATGTTGATATTATTTTGCTTATTGAAACTTGGGAGCACGAAGAATCTAAGGTCCCTAACATAGATGGCTTTACATTATGGTCTACCTGGAATAAGTGATCCTCCCGTAGAGGCATTGGGGGTATGGCTTGTTACATTAAGAAGAACATCTCTCCCCATGCTAGGATTTATAAAAATGACCCTTACAAACAATATAGTTGAATAGAAACTACTGACATTTATGATAAAAAGGCCTACATAGAAATCTGTTATTCCCCCCCATCAATTCTAACTTTTATAAGAAAAATAATCTAGATAAAAATATTCCTTACAATGGTTTAGAGAATGATATTTCTAGCCTAACGAATGAAGGCCATATGCTTTTAATATTCGAACTTCAAGCAACCAAGCTATTCTTCTAAGCAATCATTCCAACCCTAATCCTCTTTGGTTAGACGAAGACCTTCCCCTAGCTAACCGGTACAAAAGGAGGTCTAAAGACCTCGGGGAGAATTTGTTTGGGTCGAAGCTAGTCAAGCTCTGTAGTGCTCAGGATCTCATAATTTGCAACGGTCTAAAGAAGTAGCCCAATTTTAGCCAGATGACCTGCATCCATGCGCTTGGTAGTAGCGTGGTAGACTATGTTATATCTGATCTCCCTCTATACAATGAAATAACAAATTTTGACATCGTAAACGACCATGAGCCCGACTCTGATCATAGGCCTTTACTTATAACTCTCAATTTTTTCATGCATAGAGATCCCATAGAAGATAACCATTATAGCCAAAAGAAGTTAATCTTTGATAGAAATAAAAAAGATCTCTTTCTAAATGAATTAAAAACTAATTTGCTTCCTTTATCTAGTATAGACAACATAGAAGATCTCTATCATAATGTTACTACAACCCTCTCATATTCTATTAACAAGTTCTCAATTGAAGTTTCAAGTAATAAAAGAAATAGCAAAACCAACCCATGGTATGACAAAGATTGTAAAAGCGCGAGGAGAGCAATTAAGGAAGTTGTTGATGAATCTCTTAAAATTAGCAAGATAAAAATATACAAAGCCCTAACTAAAAGGAAAAAAGGCAGTATATTTGTAAAAGGCAAGAGAATCTCTTACACCTATCTAAGGTAGCTCCTAAGAAATTATGGAGGCAGATTCTAACTAGGAAAACTAAAGATAATAATAAAATTGCTTTACATGACTATAATTCTTATCTTAAAAGCTTTATGAATCTCCAGATGTCATGGATAACTTTGAAACCCTACTCACAACGAAAGAAGTTTTCTCATTAGAAGACATTGATTTTGGGGTTAATCGCTTGGCTAATGGGAAAGCTAAGGACATTGAAGGTTACCAGGCATAAATCTTAAAAATTGGAGGTCCTGTCCTCATCCCCCACATTCACAAGATTTTCAATCAAGCAGTCAAGCAAGGGTTCCCTAAACCATGGACTCAAAGCCT
>APFE031215928.1:259651-270082 GCA_000404065.3 Pinus taeda
ATCATAATTTATTTCTTAAATATTATTATCTATTTGTCTTCAATTTATTTAATTTTTCACATAACTACAAACAAATATGAATTCACTAATCTTTTTTTATACAAAAGACTACATCATCAAAACGATAATAATTACCTTGTAAGAAATTGAATACCTTGTAATCCAATAATAAACCATAGATTGACATTCTCAATGACTACCAAACATTGATGTTAATGCACTACATTGTTGAAGTGTGTTCCCTTAGGGAAATTTATAGTAAAGTTACTTTCGAGTAGTTGATAATAAATGATACAAATTACATATTATGTTGACTAGGTTGTAAAGATATTTTTAGCTATTGAATTATTAATTTGGGGGAATTCTTAATTAATTAAAAGAAAATTAAATTTTTATTTATAAAATATATAAATATTTTAAATCAATATATTTAATTTATATTAGTTTTACTGTTAGTATAATTATTTTTATGTAGACATTAATAGAGTATGGAGCATTTTTTTTTTCCCAGATGCGGGTGATCGTTAAAGTTTTCAGGCTGATGGGACAAAGGTCCCATGGAAACCATGTGCCCATCACGCGCAAGGCTCAAATGGGCAGAGAAGGAGACGGTAATCTCAGGACGGTGGCTTTAATAGCCACAGGTTGGCAGGCTGAAGGCATTAACTCTTCGACCTCTCTTGGCTGCGCTTCCCCTCTCGGCTCTGCGACGGATTTGGCTGCAGCTTTATGGCGGACGACCACCGAGGTAGAGCTGGAAGCTCTATAAACAGTGGCCCTATCCGCCCTCCTGGTCTCATGCATTCTGAATTCTGCTTTCTTGCCCGCCTGCAATCCGACCTCTGGGTAATCCGTGTCCAGTTCTTGGTTCATGCAGGCTCTGCCCTGTTTTGTCACAGCTCGAACCTATTTGTTCGGCTGAATTACTCCCTGAATCTCCCCGCCAACATGGTTCGTGAGCGCCCACGGTTGTTGAGCCGCAGGGGCTCCAGTAGAGGGGGAACCTCACGACGCCCCGCTGTGGAGGAATCCCGCCCTCCCTGTCATTGCCCGCACTGCCATTGCTTCTGTCATTGCCCCAGCTCGGCCACCACTCATCCTTCTCGGCCTACCCAACTCCTAGAAGTCAGCTCCTCTGACACCTATGGTGCACCCTTCTTTGGCTCGGCCATCTTCTCTTTCAATAGTTGTTTAACTAGGCCGTGTATCAACGCTCATATCTCTATTTTGTTCATTGACGAACCGGAGGAGGAAGGAGGCACCAGCTCTCCGCCTGCTCCAGCTCCCCCGCACGAGGAAAGCCATGAGGCCAACGTGACACAGGAAGACAAGGGAAAGACGGTTGAGGCTCCGACTCCTCACAAGGACGACAGCGATTTTCCACCTGCAGAGGCTGAGGAAGCTGCAACAACGAAGCTGGAGGAGGACTACTACAGGCCCTGCCCGATAGTGGAGGAGGAGCCGGAAGAATAGCACGCGGCTCCAGTTCGGGAATTGATGTCCGGGTGTTGGCTCTTGGCTTCTCTGGTCAGGTTTCCTTGTCCACTTGTCACTGTCTGTTCATGTTTTGTTCTGTCACGGCTGTCGACGTGTCTTAGTGTCAATGTTTTGGGGTTGACGTGTCTTTGTGTCAATGTTTTGGGGTTCTTTTGGGTATGTTTTGGGGTTCTTTTGGGTTTGAGGAACTTAGCCTCCGTAGCGCTCCCCTGCGCGGGATTGATGTTTACTGTTATGGTTTTGGGTCCTCCCCTGCGAGGGATTGGTGGTCGTTGTTCTGGTTTCTGGTTTTCCCCTGCGTGGGAACTTTCATGGTCCTCCCCTGCGTGGGAATTTTTGAGTCTTTTTTTGTAAGCATGGCCAAAGGGTTGAGCCCGTCTGCCAGTATCTCGGGTAGCAGGCTCCCGCTGTAAAGCCTGACTGTAACTGTACCTTCAACTTTTGTACATAATAGAATAGCCTAATTCAGAAAAAAGTATGGAGCATTTTAAACTTTGATTTATCAAATATTTAAATAAATAGAAGTTTTCAAGATGTATATATATATATATTTATATATTAATATATATATATAATATATATATATATATATATATATATATATATATATATATATATATAATATATATATATATATATATAATATATATAATATATATATAATATAATTATATATTATATATATATATATATATATAATTAATTATATTAAAAAATAATTTTAATAATTAATAAATTTATTAATAATTTATTCTTAAATATTATTATCTATTTGTTTTCAATTTATTTTAAATTTTCACATAATTACAAACAATATGAATTCGTCAATCTTTCCTTTTATTATACAAAAGACTACATAATCAAAAGATAATAATTAAAATTTTAGCATTAAAGAGTTAATAAGTAGAGTAAGGTGAATTATGGGAAAATAAAATGGTTTAAAGAAAGATTAAGTTTAATGGATGGTATCTTAATCGAAGGAAGGTATGACGTAAAAATAGTCTTATAAAAATATTTATATGGGTAATATTTCTTCTCGATGGAGAATCTTATAAAAATATTTGTATGAAATATATATGAATGAATAAGTCTAAAGTATTCACAATCTATGAAATGTTCAAAAAAAAATAAAATTATAGTAATGGCATATTAGTTTTTGAAATTTTAAAACACCTTAAAACCATATCCAAGTATTTTATGAATTTTTTACTTTACCAAATTTTAAGGAAAATAATTTTCCGCACATTTTTTTAATACAAGTGAGAGTATTTAATAAAATATTATTTGATTATGAATATAATTTTTTATCATCATTTCAATCAAAATGGGTGAAGGGGTAGGCAAGAGTGAGAGGGGTAATATTTCGGGTTTTTTTTAGAGCATTTACAAGAAAATTGTTGTTGCAGGATATGTTACTTAGTATATGTATTTCATGAATGAAAATGTAGAATCTCACAATCCATGTTATGCAACAATGCTTCACATTATAGTGCATGACATCACCTATGAGATATTCCTTTTTTTTTTTGTACAAGATTCATGTTAAATGAAACATGGGAATTTTTTACAGCGTTGGTGGATGATTGGAAGATTTGTCCCATGTCATATTGTTTATAGCATCAAATTTTGTTTCAATTAGATGATGGTGATTCGTTAAATGCCTTCAGATATTCTTTTTTTATAGTTGGTTAAGATTGCTTAACTGTTTTGGGGTTGAACATGAAATGTTTCTTCCACCATGAACCATTTGGGTCTGTCTTTTAGCAGGCCAGACTCCAGAGAACATATCATAGTGTGTCTTTTTGTTGAGAAGAACAAATATTTCTCTAGTTCATAAATGTCCACTTCAAGGATCCCTTATAAAGTAGTGATCTCCATCTGAAAGCCATCATAAAAAGAATAAAATATTTAAAAAAATAAGTATAATCTATGTGGAAAAACCCCCAAATCTATTAACCATCTCCAACAGCTAGAAAAATTAAATATTGTTGTGAACTAGTATTCAAGAAGTATAACTTTAAATTTTGTTTACATGTAACTCGCTGGTGGCCAAGATGAAGGCTTATGAATCAGGCACATGTTCTAACTCTGAGTCAGAACCCGAAAAGGGGAATGACAAAGGGAAGCTGATCATTGACGTGGAGCTTAGTGCCACCGTGACCAACACCAAAATCTAGAACAATGAGCTTGAAGATCCAGAGGAGGGGGAACACCTCTTCCACGCACAAATGTGGGTGGAAGGTTCCCCATTGTAGTTCATTGTCGACAACAGGATCTAAAATAACCTCATTTTAGCAGAGGTCATGAAGCAATTGGGGCTCATGCACTACTTTCTGGGAATGGGAGTATGGCAAGGTGATGGGGAATTGTTTGTCTCTTAGGGAAAGTATTCCAATGAGATACTCAGGAGGTTCCGCATAGACAACAGTAAACCCATGGAGACTGTTGTAGGAGGTAACTGGAGGAAAGAGGATGCTACTTCGGGTGAAGTAGTGGAAGCTACTATTTACAAGAAACTTGTGGGTTCACTCATGTATTTGGTGAACATACGACCGAACATGTGTTATGAAGTTAACCAACTTAGTCAAACGATGGTTAGGTTGACCAAGTTGTATTGGAAGGAAGCTAAGCATGTGTTGAGATACCTTAGAGGCACTACTAAGTATGGATTGTGGTACAAATGAACAGAGAGAGTGAAGCTTCAAGGCTTCACCGATGTAGATTGGGTAGGGAGTCCATCCGACAGGAAGAGAACATCAAGGGGGATCTTCAGTATTGGGTCAGAAGTTGTTTCTTGGTACATCAAGAAATAGAGAAAAGTTTCACTCAGTTCAGCAAAGATAGAGTACATGGATACTAGTCAAGTAGCTTGTGAGGCCATCTGGATGAGGAAGATTCTGGTTGGTTTGTTTGGCCGACAGTTGGATTCAACTGTGATTTACTGCGACAATCAGAGTTGTATCAAACTCTCTGAAAATCTAGTTTTTCATGATCGGTTGAAGCATATGGATATCCTCTATCATCCTCTTCGAGATTGTGTGCAGAGGTTGATTATGTTGTTGGAGTAAATTCCCACAGAGGAGAAGGATGCAAACATTTTGACAAAGGCATTGTCAAGATGTCAATTTGATTTTCACAGAGACAAGATCGGGGTAGCTAATAATCCTTTTCTTGTTGAGGAGTGTTAAAAATAGCAACAAGAAAATCTAATTTAAGTTGTCCTTGAATTAAATTGTGAATTAAAATTGTAATTCTTTTATCACATCAACTTGTAATAGTTAACTTAGTTAAGTTGACTTATTTAGCTTAGGAAATTTGAGTTGGAAGTATATCTAGAGTCATGTAGAGTGATCCATAAATTTTAGGGGCCTAGGTTGTGTTCTTTGGAGTTGTAATTAGATAGCTCAGTCTAACTGAGTTATAGTAAGTTAAACTAGTTCTAACTATTGGAGGAACTAGTAGAGGTATAGTAGTGGAGTAGTGCACGAGTACATCACTAGTACCACAATAGTTAACTGAATATTCACTCATAAATAACTCATGTATGTTAGTTAAGAGGAAGACTCAGTTGAGACGAGAGTGCAGGGATAATGTACTATCAGTTGTATAATTTTCCGAGTTGTAAAGATGGTGCATGCAATCAATTGAGAACCTAAGTTTGGATTGTGCAGTTATGCATGGAGGATTTCCCAATTAAATATGGGTTGATTCTCTCAGGAATTGGGCAAGGAAGTAGGGGCTTGGAAGGTAGTAGAATTGGCTAAGTGTTGGCTTGAGCTAGCTTGTGAGCAGAGAGTTAGATTATACTTGTGCAAGAATTTTTCTAGCGTGAACAATCATTGTATTTTCTTCTCAGATGTTCTGGTTAATGCAATATAAATAGTCAGGGTTTTGAGTAGTTTCTTTCCCCAAAGAAATATTTTGTTATGTGCGACTAATATTCTTCCTCTTTATAATTTGTTGTTTCCACTGTAAAGAGTATAGTAGATTCTTGTCTTTTGTTTTAGTACATCACAACAACAACAAAAAAAATCTACACAGATATAAGAAGTTTGTATTTTAAACATTCATTAGCAGAGACCAAAGAACTATTGATGTTGATGTTGATGAAACTTTCTGCATATTTTCATAGCTCGTTCCAAGGTAGTTGAAAAAACTATGTATTTAACGTAGAAATTTGCAAGACTTCTCTTAATTTGGACTGTTAAAATCTTCCTATTTTAAGATTCAATTCAAGGATATTTAATGTAGAAACTGCAAGGAGTTTTCTAAATTCGAAGGTCAACCTTAAAAGCTTCCTCTTTTAACATTATATAAATAAAATTGTAATATTAACTCCGAACTAAAATTCATAGTGAAAGTAATTTTTTGTTTACTTAAAACAAGCATATCAATTGCACTGAAATTTCCATGTTAGCACTCCAAAATTTAATATTGAATGAAATTTGGCACTCAATCTATTACTGACTTACTTTTAACCGTTATGTTTTTATAGTTATTTCTATGATAAGTTGGCTTCATTTACACTATTAATATTTATTGTAACTGCATTGGCAAGGTATTATTATTAATAAAAATCTCGATATTAAATAATATATCTATCATAGCACTCAATGGTAAGAATGCAAAAACATGATAGTTATTTCTACGATAAGTTGGCTTCATGTACAATATTAATATTTATTATGCTTACACTGACAAGGTATTATTAATAATAAGAATCTTGATATTAAATAAAATATCATAGCGCTAAATGGTAAGAATGCAAAACATGATGGGAAATTTTAAGATACTTTGTAATTTAATAATACCCCAAAGAAATTTATAGTAGTTACTTTCCACTACTAGGTAATAAAATAGTTCAATTTTTTTTGGGTAAACTCTTTGATAGTGTCGCTAATAAAAGGTTTCAAAACATTTTTTTTTGGTGGGGTAAGATTGTAAAATTTATCAGAATTTGTTTTTATTAGAGTTTTTTTTCTTTTTCTTTTTAATGTTTGGGATAACGTCATAAAGTTAATTATTAATTTAGGATCTTTCATGTTTGTTGGGGCCTGGAATATCATATTATACGAGCTTGGATCTATATTTTTATTGTAAATTTGCATTTTGTATTTTAATTTTTTTTAATTATTATGTTGACTAGGTGCTAAAGATATTTTGGATATTTAATTATTAATTTGGGGGAGTATTAATTAAAAGAAAATAATTTTATTTATAAAATATATAAATATTTTTAAATTAATATATTTAATTTATATTAGTTTTATGTTAATTATAGTTATTTTTATCTAGACATTAATAGAGTGAGTAATTTTAAATTTTGATTTATCAAATATTTAAATAAATATAAGTTTTCCCGATGTAATTTTTTTATACTTTAATTCTGACCATAAGTATGACATACTTAGTAAAACCTCAAGTCTAAAAGGAACGAGAATATTTATAAATGAAGATGTCTTTCCAGAAGATCAAGCAGAATTGAGAAAGGAGGTTCAAAAGGTAAAGGAAGCTAGGAAGGAAGGAAAATGGGCAATAATCAGAAATAGAAAAGCCATCATTCAAGATAGAAACCAAAAAGATAATGACAAATAGCAATTCAACATGCTCTTGATTCTTTCTTGGAATTGTCGAGGCTTTCCATGGAACAAAGGCCCCAAGCTACGTTGGATCTCGAATGATGTTGATATTATTTTGCTTGTTGAAACTTGGGAGCACGAAGAATCTAAGGTCCCTAACATAGATGGCTTTACATTATGGTCTACCTAGAATAAGCGATCCTCCCGTAGAGGCATTGGGGTAATAGCTTGTTACATTAAGAAGAACATCTCTCCCCATGCAAGGATTTATAAAAACGACCCTTACAACTAATATAGTTGGATAGAAATTATTGACATTTATGATAAAAAGACCTACATAGCAATATGTTATCCCCCCCCCATCAATTCTAACTTCTATAAGAAAAAGGAACTAGATTAAAATAGTCCTTACAATGGTTTATAGAATAATATTTCTAGCCTAAGGAATGAAGGCAATATTCTTTTAATGGGTGAATTTAATGCTTGAACTTCAAGCAACCAAGATATTCTTCTAAGCAATCATTCCAACCCTAATCCTCTTTGGGCAGACGAAGACCTTCCTCTGGGTAGGCGGTATAAAAGGAGCTCTGAAGACCTCGGGGAGAATTTGTTTGGGTCGGAGCTAGTCAAGCTCTGTAGTGCTCAAGATCTCATAATTTGCAACGGTCTCAAGAAGTGGCCCAATTATAGCCAGATGACCTACATCCATGGGCTTGGTAGCAGCGTGGTAGACTATGTTACCTCCGATCTCCCTCTATACAACAAAATAAAAAATTTTGACATCTTAAACGACCATGAGCCTGACTCTGATCATAGGCCTCTACTTATAACTCTCAATTTTGTCATGCATAGAGATCCCATAGAAGATAATCCTTATAGCCAAAAGAAGTTAATCTTTGATAGAAATAAAAAAGATGTCTTTCTAAATGAATTAAAAACTAATTTGATTCCTTTATCTAGTATAGACAACATAGAAGATCTCTATCATAATTTTACTACAACCCTCTCATATTCTATTAATAAGTTCTCAATTGAAGTTTCAAGTAATAAAAAACAACCCATGGTATGACAAAGATTGTGAAAGTGCAAAGAGAGCAATTAAGGAAGTTGTTGATGAATCTCTTAAAATTAGCAAGATAAAAATATACAAAGCCCTAACTAAAAGGAAAAAAAGGCAGTATATTTGTAAAAGACATGAGAATCTCTTACACCTATCTAAGGTAGCTCCTAAGAAATTATGGAGGCAGATTCTAACTAGGAAAACTAAAGATAATAATAAAATTGCTTTACACGACTGTAATTCCTATCTTAAAAGCTTTATGAATCTCCAAATGTCATGGATAACTTTGAAACCTTGCTCACAAGGAAAGAAGTTTTCTCATTAGAAGATGTTGATTTTGGGGTTAATCGCTTGGCTAATGGGAAAACTAAGGACTTTGAAGGTTACCAGGCATAAATCTTAAAAATTGGAGGTCATGTCCTCATCCCCCACATTCACAAGCTTTTCAATCAAGCAGTCAAGCAAGGGTTCCCTAAACCATGGACTCAAAGCCTCATTATCCCTATTTATAAAAGTGGGGATACAAATAACCCCTCTAATTATTGGAAAATTATGATCAGCCCTCTCCTAGCCAAGTTATATGGTATTGTTTTGGAAAGGAAGTTGAGCATATGGCTTGAAAGTGAAGGTAAGTGGGCTAAACAACAAACCACCTTGTTATGCTTAGGATCATTGTGGAGGAATGTTGCAATGATAAATCTAATCTCTTTTGTTGCTTTGTGGACTTTAGAAAGGCTTTCGATACGGTTCTTAGAAACAACCTTTGGAATAGATTAGAAGAGCTAAAGGTTCCTTTTGAGTTGAGAGTTGTCGCTATAAGGTTATACGAGAATGTAATTGCAAATTTAAAGAGCAATGAGGGTTGGTCAAAAGATATTAAGTGTAATATCAAAGTTAAATAAGATTGTCCCCTCTCCCCTACCCTATTTGGCATTTACATCGACAAGCTAGAAGGTTGTTTAGAGGAAGCAGGATGTGCTGGCACGATCTTAGCTGGGATAGTCATCATCCTTCTTCTCTACGATGACGATATTGTTATTCTCGCAAGGTGCCCATCTGATCTTGATAAGCAACTTATACTTCTTCAAGATTTATGATCTACCATTGGTATGATTGTTAACACTGACAAAACAAAAGTTATGATTATAAAATCCAAGAAGGACACTTACGCTAATTTTATGTATGACAATAGTAACTTGGAGGAAGTGTCTTCCTACAAGTACCTAGGAATTGATATTCATCACAAGCTCAACTGGAGCTATAGCATTGAGAAAAGGATTAATGGGGGATGGGAAGCTTATTTTGGTCTTGAAAATAATTGTAAAATGGAAAACCTCGTAATGTGGGATAGAAAGAAGTTCCTCTTTGAAACTTTAGTCGCTCCGGTTATCTTATATGGATGTGAGGTTTGGGGTTTAGCATTTCTAGAGAATCCTAGAGAAAGATTGAGCAAATCTATAAGTGTTTTATAACGTATAACCTCAAAATTAAAAGCAACACCCTATCCTATTCTCCTTATAGAAGTGGCTCTTTCCCTTATCGAGAGCCTAGCTATGACTAGGCTTTTGTTGTACAAGCACAAACTCAATAACATAGGAGACCATAGACTTCCTAAGCTAGCTTTAAATTCTAGAAAAAACCACCTAAGGCTCAAACGAGGTTGGTATAAAGACACCAGGGCTTGGTTAAACCATTGGGAGATCGACGAGAATGTTGCATTGCAAAACACTAATAACATTAAAAATATTGTTACTTCTAAGTTCAAAGAAAAAATGTGGTGTGACAAAGATTTAGTAGCTAAAAGAAAATGAAGATATTATAAGGAGGTCATCAACCCCACCCTAGAAGATCAAAAGTATCTCTCTATTTTAACTAGCTCAAAGAAGAAAATTAATATAGCCAAGATTAGAACGAACTCTCATGAGCTCCATAGTGAAACGGGTCGTTGCGCAGTTCCTAAAACACCATGGATGGAAAGGTTCTGCCATCTCTGTGAGAATACGAACATCGAGGATGAAAATCACTTCCTCTTAGAGTGCCCCGCGTACAACCACATTAGATCTCAGTTTCAAAATCTTTGTTACAACACTGACCTTCCTAGTCTTTTACGTTGTCAAAATTACAGTGACCTTGGGAGGCTTCTCTCCAAGCTTTTTGAGCATAGGAATAAAATGTTAAATCAAACTAAATAATTTGTTTCTTTAGGTCTGATAGAACAAAGTTTGGTCTCAGTGGACGTTAACCATCATCACCATCATCATTAATTACTAAATTATATTTAGAAATAAAATATTT
>APFE031215928.1:271451-306869 GCA_000404065.3 Pinus taeda
TTATTATCTATTTGTCTTCAATTTATTTAATTTTTCACATAACTACAAACAAATATGAATTCACTAATCTTTTTTTTATATAGAAGACTACATCATCAAAACGATAATAATTACCTTGTATGAAATTGAATACCTTGTAATCCAATAATAAACTATAGATTGACATTCTCAATAACTACCAAACATTGATGTTAATGCACTACATTGTTGAAGCATGTTCCTTTAGATAAATTTATAGTGAAGTTACTTTCTAGTGGTTGATAATAAATGAGTCAAATTGCATATTATGTTGACTAGGTTGTAAAGATATTTTTAGCTATTGAATTATTAATTTGGGGGAATTCTTAATTAACTAAAAGAAAATTAAATTTTATTTATAAAATATATAAATATATTAAATCAATATATTTAATTTATATTAGTTTCATGTTATTAATTACTTTTTTATGTAGACATTAACTAGAGTATGGAGCATTTTTAAACTTTGGATTTATCAAATATTTAAATAATAGAAGTTTTCAAGTGTAATTTTTATATTTTTATTTTTTTATATTATAATTTTAATTTCGATATATAATATTATATATATTAATTACCCGATTATATTTAAAAAATTAATAATTGAATAAATTGTATAATAATTTATTTCTTAAATTATTATTATCTATTGTCTTCAGATTTAGTTTCATTTTCAACTCATTACAGAACAAATATGAATTCGTTGATTCTTTTTTCTTTACAAAAGACTAGATGATCAAAAGATAATAATTAAAATTTTAGCATTAAAGAGTTAATAAGTAGAGTAAGATGAATTATGGGAAAATAAAATGGTTTAAAGAAAGATTAAGTTTAATGGATGGTATCCTGATCCAAGGAAGGTATGATGTAAAAAGAGTCTTATAAAAATATTTATAGGGGTAATATTTCTTCTTGATGGAGAATCTTATAAAAATATTTGTATGAAATATATATGACATGATAGTCTAGGTAATTTCACCAATCTATAAATGTTAACCAAAAGCATATATAAAAAGAATTAATTATTAATAAAGGCATATTAATTTTTGAAATTTTAAAACACCTTAAAACCATATCCAAGTATTTTATGAATTTTTTACTTTACCAAATTTTAAGGAAAATAAATTTCCCCACATTCTTTAAATAGAAGTGAGAATATTTAATAAAATATTATTTGATTATGAATATAATTTTTTATTATCATTTTAGTCAAAATGGGTGAAGGGGTAGGCAAGAGTGAGAGGGGCAATATTTCGGGTTCTTTTAGAGTATTTACAAGAAAATTGTTGTTGCAGGATATGTTACTTAGTATATGTATTTCAAGAATGAAAATGTAGATTCTCACATTCCATGTTATGCAACAATGCTTCACATTATAGTGGATGACATCACCTATGAGATATTCCTTTTGTTTTTTTGTACGAGATGCATGTTAAATGAAACATGGGAATTTTTTACAGCGCTGGTGGATGATTGGAAGATTTGTCCCATGTCATATTGTTTATAGCATCAAATTTGTTTCAATTAGAAGATGGTGATTCACTAAATGCCTTCATATATTCTTTTTATAGTTGGTTAAGATTGCTTAACTGTTCTAAGGTTGAACATGAAATGTTTCTTCCACCATGAACCATTTGGGTCTGTCTTTTAGCAGACCAGAGTCCAAAGAACATATCATAGCGTGCCTTTTTGTTGAGAAGAACAAATATTTCTCTAGTTCATAAATGCCCACCTCAAGGATCCCTTATAAAGTAGTGATCTCCATCTGAAAGCCATCATAAAAATAATAAAATATTTAAACAAATAAGTATAATCTCTATGGAAAAATCCCTAAATCCATTAACCACCTCCAATAGCTAGAAAAATTAAATATTGTTGTGAACCAGTATTCAAGAAGTATAAATTTAAATTTTGTTTACGTGTAACTTGTTGGTGGCCAAGATGAAGGCTTATGAATTAGACACATGTTCTAACTCTAAGTCAGAACCCGATAAGGGGAATGACAAAGGGAAGCTAATCATTGACATGGAGCTCAGTGCCACCGTGACCAACACCAAAATCTAGAATAATGAACCTGAAGATCCAGAGGAGGGGGAAAACCTCTTCCACTCACAAATGTGGGTAGAAGGTTCCCCATTATAGTTCATTGTCGACAACAAGATCTCAAATAACCTCATTTTAGCAGAGTTCATGAAGCAATTGGACCTACTGATGACAGTGCATCGGCATCCATACACCATCAACCACCAGTGTCACCTTCCCTACATCATCAAGCCCTTCATGGATGAGTTACTGTGTGATGTTGCTTGTCCTGAAATGTGTGATGTATTATGAGGACAACCATACTTGTGGAAGTGACATGTTGTATATGAGTCTAGACCTTGCTTTGTGATTATTACTTTGGGTAATAAGTTGTATAGGATACCAAAGGTAGCCCCACCTACCACCATCTCTTTGATCACTGCAAAGCAATGTAGTAAGATCTTTTCCCAGACCAAGAATTTTTTTTTCCTTATGATTCGCCATTAGGGCAAGAAGAAGGTTGTGACCATGGCTACGAGACAAGGCTCCTCCACACAACAACAACAGATGGAAAAGGTTGGGGAGGAGTATAGGGACATTTTTGCCTCACCTACGAGGGTACCTCTACACTGTCCGGTCAAGAACTCCATCGATCTTACCCCGAGTGCACTGCTACCCAATGGACCGATTTATCGACGCTCCGTTCTTGAGAACGATGAGATCAAGAGGCAGATTCAAGAGCTCTTGTATAAAGGGCACATCAAGTCAATCTCATCACCCTGTGGGAGCCTGATTGTATTGGTACAGAAGAAGGACAGGACATGGAGACTCTGTATTGACTATCGAGCATTAAACAAGATCACTGTCTAGAATAGGTACCCAATCCCATGGATTGATGACCTTTTTGGACCAGCTGAAGGGACCAACTATTTTAGCAAGATAAACTTGAAGTTTGTTTATCACCAAGCACCTATTGAACCCTTTAGTGTGTAAGACTTCCTTCAAATCCAAGGAGGGCCTTTTTTGAATGATTAGTCATGCCTTTCGGGTTGATGAATGCCCCCACAAACTTCATGAGATTGATGGACAACATCTTGCGACCCTTCACCAATGCATTCATGGTGGTGTATTTAGATGACATCTTGATCTTCAACAAGAGTTGGGAAGAGAACCTCCACCATATTTGACAAGTCCTTCAAACCATGCGACAACACAAGCTGTGTGCCAATTTGGAGAAATTCATTTTCGGCAATGACCCAGGTTTAATATTTGGGGTACATCATTGATGAGAAGGGTGAGCATGTGGACCCAGCCAAGATACAAGTCATTCAGGATTGGTGAGCCCCAACCACCCTAAGAGAGCTCTGTAACTTTCTAGGTCTTGCCAATTTCCACTGCAAGTTCGTGTTAGGGTTCTCTCATATCACTTGGCCTTTAAGTTAAGTCACCAAGGGCAGAGTGAAAGCAAAGTCTTTTTGGTCCAAAACACAACAAAAGGCATTTTTCGAGTTAAAGCATCACCTCTGCTTTGCACCAGTGCTCACATTACCAGACCTGCAACAACCATATGAGATTAAAATAGATGCCTCCGACTATGCTATTGGTCAAGTTCTTACTCAGAAGGGGCATCTAGTGGCTTACCACAGTGAGACACTTTCAGATACAATCCAAAAGTATCCCACTTACGATTAAGAAATGTATTCCATTGTGCATGCTTGCAGTTAATGGAAGCATTACATTCCAGGGAAGGATATTGTCATCCATATAGACCAGTGACCCCTGCAGTTCATACAGACACAAGGAAAGTTGCAGAACGATTACCATCATAAATGGTCCACATACCTGCAAAAATTCCATTTGAACATTAATTAAAAGAAGGGAAACACCAATAATGTTGCAGACTGCCTCAGCCACCCACCAGAGATGGCGCTGATCACTGTGCTCGACTCCTTTGGGCACAAGACTTCGGGGTGGCCGCATCTTTATGAGAGTGATCCAGAATTCGTAAGCACATACGAGCCACTCCTAGAAGGTTAGCAAGTTCCAAATTTTCACCTCCAAGATGCACTGTTATGCCATCTAGGACACATTTGTGTTCCTGCAAGAGAGCATGCCAAGATGATTTGGGAGGCACACTATACTCGGGTCATTGGACATTTTGGACTAGAGAAAATAGTGGCAGTACTGCAAAAGTATTTTTTTTGGCTGAACCTTCCTTGAGATATTAGGAGGTATAATAAATCCTGTACTTCCTGAGCCATTGCTAAAACAAGCATCACGAAGCAAGGCCTATATACTCCTTTTCCTACTCATAGTCGACCTTGGGAATCCATCTCGAATATTGTATTAGCTTTGACATATAGACTCATTTTTGCTTACATATTATCAGTGATGTGATGTTGTTTTTGGGCATATTGATATTTCTCATTTTGATGATAACTTGTATTAAATGCCATATTTTGGACATGTATTAGACCTTTTATTCATAGTGTTAGTTATAAGGTTTAGTGATTATGTATTAATTGCAATATGTAAACAACCTGTTATATAATACAAAAGCATGTTGTTTTTTCTTCCTAAAAAAAATTCATGTTGCTAAAATTAAAAAATAATAAAACTAACTAAATTATAATTTTATTTTAAATTATCATGATTATTAATTATAAAAAGAATAAATGCATAATGTTAAATCTAAAAATTTTTGTGATCTATATTTTAAATAATAATGTTTTTCAAATTAATCATATCATTAAAATTTAATCAACCTTCCAAACCAACTAATAAACACACTTGGAAACATAATTAAATATATTATTCTTATTAAAATTAAAAAACAACTCCATGAAAATTTAAATTTAATAATTAAAAATGTATATTCTTGCTTAAACAATGAGATTTTAAATCCATGAACAATGTGAGAGAAACCCAAGTTTAAGTGCATTTATCAAAAAGAAAATCACGGGGAGAGAGCTAACTCCACAACCCTAAGTTTTAAACATCTGGAAAAAACATGGGGCCGGAACTAACTGCACAACCATAAGTTTTAAACATCTGGAAAAAGCATGGGGCAGTAACTACCTGCCCAACCCTAAGTTTTAAACATCTGGAAAAAGCATGGGGAAGTAACTACCTGCACAACCCTAAGTTTTACATATATTGTTGTGACAACGTTTATCGAAGGGGAAATCACGGGGAAGAAATACCTGCAGAACCCTAATTTCGGAAGCTGTTGAAACTAATTACCTACAATCCTCATTTACGCATTCCCAAGGTCCTGGTTTCTGGAGACTTCAATCGATAAGGTGGAAATTGAATTCAATTGGTAGGATGGACCGCAAATTATCTCGAATTAAGCCTTGAGCAAGAGGTACTCCGTCTCCATGCCAGCAATTCTGATAATGCTTCACCCTCAATGCCCAATTTCACTTGTGCACAGATTGGGCAGTGAGCGTGAATCATTACAGAATTAGTGGCAGCGTTCATACCTCGAGAGGGCAAAACTATGGAGTCATTTAAACAGGCCAGGATTGCTGTATCTAAAGAACGGGATCAATCAAATATATTTACAAATGCTTTGCAGAGGGCGTTGGGGTTTTGGAAAGAAAACACAGATCTAAGATTGCTATATGTAAGGAGTTAAGGCAGTAAGGATTGCTATATGTAAGGAGTTAAGGGACTGGTTAGCTGCATGTCTTTTAACTTTATAACACAGCTCATTATTTTTCATTTATCTCGTTATGCGCCGGTGTGCTATAAAAGTTAAAGGGCATGCAGCTAACCAGTCATTTAATGCCTTAACCAGTCATTTAATGCCCTATGGCAGGGCTGGTTAGCTCTTGCCAGGATAGTTAGCTCTTGCCAGGAGTTAAGGCCTTTGGAGGAAAACAAATTTTAGAATTATTGAGCTAACCAGTCATTTAATGCCCTAACCAGTCATTTAATGCCCTATAGCAGGCTGGTTAGCTCTTGCCAGGATAGTTAGCTATTACCAGGAGTTAAGGCCTTTGGAGGAAAACAAATTTTAGAATTATTGAGGCCTTTGGAGGAAAACAAATTTTAGAATTATTGAGGCATAAGCTGTGGATTTTGGGGCTTTTTGGGGTTTTCAGAGAAAAACTGAAGCTTCATGTGGATTTCATGGTCAAATCTGTAGGGCTTCCATTAATTAATGTTGGGAAGTATCCAGTTATTCTGCTTGGATGCAACTCGTAGAATAGGTTAATTAATTCCTTCGTATAAAGTAATGGATGCACTGATGTCGTGCGAGTGCGATTGTTGAAAGAGGCACGAGTTTTCCTCAGATTGCTCCATCTTGTAGAATTTCTCAAAGTAATACAACTGCTATCTAACATCCACAAGAAGCAGATTCATAAATAGGAGCAATTTGACAGTATTGCTTCATCCTTTTCAATTGAAGGTACAACTACTGCTTCTTGTCCTCCATTGCATTTAAATGTAGAAATAGATTTCTGATACCAGCACGAGAAGGACACAACATATATTGATTTGTTCTTAAGACAGCACCTTATTGTCTGTCATGAACTCTCACATTGATCTACATGCAGATTTAAAATGATTCATGAACTCTCACATTGATCTACATGCAGATCTAAAGTGATTCAGAAAGGAGAGAATAACACAGATGTTCTGGAAAACAATACCACAATACCACCATTTATTATGAGGTTTCCATCTTTCCTGGATTTTTGATGTTTCTTTTTTGAGTTTTTGATGTAGCCAAGAATGCAGTGTGTGTGTTTTTTCCTTTTTGCCCATTTAGGTAGATGTTTCTCATTGGTAAGCCTTTTTTGGTAGCCCAATTCCTACCTGTTAGACTGGGAAGCGTATGTGGCTTCCTCCACCAAATGATTTAAAATATGGTTCAATGTTTCTATTGTCAGCGATTTGGTATGCATATGATCAGGAACCACATTGGCACCCCTAACCGGTGCCATTCTGCTCCGTGAGATTTGCCCCTGTGAAACAGGGGAACGATTTGCAGGCTTGCCCATCAGAAGCAGTGAGCGGTTGAAATTATTCATGCAGATAAAGTAGCGTGAATTTGAGAACAAGACCAAATCTTCCACAACAGGGCCCTTCAAATCTTTGACAACAGGGCCCTTCATTGACTGCCATTCTTCAGCCGTTTGCTTGTTGTTGAATAAAGGTCTACACTCTGCCCAAAAGTTGCTGACAGTGACTTTACCCCAACTTGTGTGGCGCTATTGCTACTAGAATTTGAACTTGAGCTTTCAGCCATTGCTACCATTGATGGCTTTCTTTGAACTCCATTATTACCACCATTGGAGGTTGCATATCCCTTTACAACCCGCAGATTTTTGTCTTTAGTCCGACCTTTGGAAACAACATGTTTCTTTGATGAATTAGGTCAAATAGACGATTTGCCAGCAAGGCAAAAGGATGGGGCATTGGATAATGAAGCACCTGGAATAAGATCGATGTGGTGTTCAATAGAGCATGGGGATGCAACCACATGGGTTTGGTGAAGACATTTGCAAATTCTGGCTTTAGTGGAGCCATGGCAGGAGGTATTGGGTTGGTGATGTTTTCTGGCTTGACAAAGCGGACCAAACACAAAGAAATGCATTGGTTTATATTGACTTTCTTAATGGGAGCTTTGCCAATAAGGTTGAGAAACATCAAATACCACAGTATCTCAAAAAAGACCAATAGCAAAGGTGACAACACAACGTTGGGAGACAGTAAGACGAGGGCCTTGCTTTTGAACCCAACCTAGCTGATATGGGTTGGGGTGTGGAGTGGTGGGAAGGCTAAGGCGGTGAACCAAGTCTTGTGCAACAAAGGTGCCAACTTCATTAGCTCTCATGAGCATGAGAGGGGTCTACTTCGGTAGGATTGTCAAGAGAAACAACTGCAAGTGAGGTAGAGGAATTTGGTTGCTCTACTTCTGTAAAAAGAGTCTTGTTGGGGTTCATATTTTGAAGTACTCGACAGTCTGTTGAAGCATGTGAGTTGGTCTTATGGAATGGCCACATTAGATGGGGATGAGGCAGGGGCCCCATTAGATGGACCAGCAGGAGATGGACCATTTTTGGTCTGAGGACATCGGTTTTGAGGAGCCACTTTATGTTCTATAGCCAAGGCCCGAATAAAGGCCTTGTTCAAGGAAGTACTATCAAACAACTCAACTTCTTAGCAAACCAGAATGAAATTTAATAATTATTACCTCTTTTGGATCAAAGATATGGAGTTGAATGTGCAATTTGCATAAGACATCAATGTATGCTTGCACTGATTGATTTGGTAGTTGTCAGAGTTGCAATTCTGGAGATATCCTAGGGCATAAAGACGTGCTCTTAAGGCCTGAAAGAAGTCATCCCAAGATGTGATATGTGTGGATCTGGTCTCTGCTGGTTCCCTGAGCTTGACGACCAAGAATATATTCTCGAGTTGAGTATCCCACCATGTTTGCACCAGGCCCTCCAATTGTAGACTGGCAATTTGAAGCTTCATGTCCTCTTCCATCGTGGGACATGTTTTGAAATAGGTAGAGAGACTGCAGAGCCAAGAATCGATTCATTTGGCCCGAGAGTTTGGGCAATTTAAAGCGTGTATCCAGCTGCATTTATCAAGCAGGGTGTCTCTGTAGTTGTAGCGTAATTAGCTCTTGAAGAGCCATGGCTAAATCATGGACTGGGGATTCCTCAGATGAGGGGGGTTCTCGACGGGGCCGCATGATTTTCATCCACCAAAGGAATTGAAAGGTATGACCCCAAGGTACAATCTGTGATGGGAATCTGAAGCAAGGAGGGCACACTAAGAAGGCTGCTGAATTGTTAAGCCACAAATCCCCAAAGAAAATTTCTTTGAACAGGTGGATAGCTTCCAAGATCTTATGCTCTGATACCAATTGATCTACATGCAGATCTAAAAGGAGAGAATAACACAGATGTTCTGGAAAACAATACCACCATTTTATTACTAGGGAGAGATTTGCAATTTTGCATTTTATAAGCAATGCAAAACATTCTCCTTATTTTAATTACAAAATATGAGATAAAAATCAATTAAATTATTAGATAAAACAACCATATAGATGTTTCTATCTTTCACTATATTTTTGATGTTTCCTTCTTTTTGAGTTTTAGATGTTGCCAATAAAGCAGTGTTTTTTCCTTGTTGCCCAATTAGTTAGATGTTTCTCATTGGTGAGCCTTTCTTGGTTTGCCCACACATCTAGAATGGCAATTTTCTATGTTGCATAACAGAGTGCGGGCTGCCTCTAAATGCAGGCTTTTCATGTCCGCAAAGACATCATCTTTGCAAAAAACAAACCCAGTTATATCAACTCATTAATAAAAAAATACTGCAAATTATTTGCTTTAGGAATTTTGGTGTTAACAGAATAATCTAGTTGTACCATATGATGCCTTTCTTCATTTATTTGATGCGGTGGCTGAATTTACTTACTAATATATGCATTTTGAATAAAAACAGTGTATTTTAGTGATCCTGCAACTTTTTTGTTAGTTCCTAGTCATATTTGTACACTTGTGCTGCTGCATTAGATGAACACAGACAAATATGAAGCTCTCATTTGCGTGACTCTACTCCAATTCAAGAAATGCACATGATATTATATTTTTAAGATAATTTGTTTATCCTTGGGCTGATTGTTGTGCCTTGCAAAGTTGTAAGGGGTAATGCTGTGCAAGCCCACAAGTTCTCTTGCACGAAGGGGCACACAACAGAAGCATGAGAAAAAGAGAGAACATTTCTTCTAAATTATGACTCTCTTTGTGTTACCCATGAGTAGGTAATTCTAATTCAAATTTGTGACAAAATTTGTGATGGAAAACTAATATGGGTCTTAGAATAACTTTTAAGTTTTCACACATAAGAATGCTAAATATTGTTGGACATTTAAAATAGACAATATATACTAAACTCGTCAGGTATCACCCTTAGTTTTTCAGCATAGCTAAGGTTATAAAGGGGTTTTATAGTTATATAGGTTGATAATTAGGTTCATTTATAATGTGATGATCTTGGCCTATTTTCGTGCTAATACTATACTCTCTTTTTTATATTTTATATTAAAATTTTTAACCAGAATTGGTGAATTTTGTATTAAGAGTGGCCAAAGCCGTAAAAGATTACAGAGAGAGCATATCTGCTATTTCAAAATTTTTTCCCATCAGCACCATCAGATTTTTCCTATCATCTAAGACTTTCTTTCCTAGTTTTACATTGGCTTGCATAGATACTAGCATGGCATGTATAATGCTTATAATAAACATTCAAAATGTATAAGGATTTACAGGACATTTAATAGAATTGTTGTTGTAGATTTGGCTTTGCATGAATAGAAGGCTGGTACACTTCCATTGGTTCCTTATTATGCTGTCCATATTTCTCTTCCTTGGCTTTGTCCTCTGTGACCTGTCTGACCTGTAGATGTAGAGTCTAAAATAGATGCATTGCTTGTGTACTGAAGAGAGCACTTTATTTTGTACCAATCCATTTCAATTTCTGATTTTGTTTTGTTTTTTTTGTTTTTCCATATTCTCCTAAAATTCCCATAATCCCGTTGTATTGCTCCTGCTGTTTTCTTTTCATGTTATGTATGATTGCAAAGAGGAATCTGAAGAAATGTCATTGTTGGCTAGAGACTCTTTATGTTCCTCAAAAGCCTGTAAGCATCTTTGATATCTTTTGGATCCATTATATGCCAAATTCCAAAAGGAGTCCTTTGCTTTCTACTAAAGTTTATGAAGACTGGGATGACCAGAGAAATACCAAAAACCCTCTTAACAAAGCTGAGGAGAAGTGAAAGCAAAACAGGGCGTAAAAACCAGACCAGATGAGATATTCCAACTCCAATCTAATCCGAAAGGGAAAATCCTGATGCCCACAATGAAATCTGTCCCACTGGCAAAACAGAGCCAGAGAAACAAAACCGTAAATCTCCAATAGGCCAAAACACCAGGCTTGCAAAGTCCACACTTCCTTAGAGGAGGGCGCCACACCAAATTAGGTTAATAGGGCCATTGACACACAATGATAACAAGACAAGAAACCGAAAAGGAAACAGACATTGAGACAAAATGAGGTGTTGAAAAATGTAACTAGTGTCGGTCTTCATAATTGTATTTGAATCATGATGTAATGTATTTGTCAAAAGAATGATTTTTTTTTTTTGGTTGTTGTTATTGTAAAATATTTTGACTTATTAAAGCATGGGTTTCATGCTTGGGTCAATGATTAATAGGTCAAAGCCTCCATTGTAGACTTCCAGGGTTTGTGTCAATAGTCCTTGCCCTTGTCATCATGTAAAAGAACATTCTTGGACTTTATCATTCAAAAAAGAAATTTATTTTGATGTAAATTAGGTGTTTTAGGCCTCCTCCACCAAGTCGGCCTCAACCTGGACAAATCGGCCTAATTGGGAGGCAAAATCTACTATATAAAGGCAAGAACTCGACCTTATTTGGAGCACACTCACATAAGTTCAATCTTCATGGGAGGCAAAATTTACTATATAAAGGCAACAACTCGACCTTATTTGGAGCACACTCACATAAGTTCAATCTTCAGTTGCCGGGGAATAAAAGAGGGTGCAAAATTCAAGGAGGAGAATAACCTAGCAAAGGAGAAGGAAGTCTTTGTCAAGCAAAGGAAGTCAAATTTTCTCTCTCTACTACCACACATGCGAAGTTTTTGGGTTGCTGGAAAGGCCGAAATTGCAGACCTGACACTGGGCTGAAATTAGGAAGCAGTAGGGCTGAAATTTTGTCTTTGATGCAATATTGTTGCAATTGATCTTAGAAGTTTGGAAGGACAATTTTAGGGCTGACTTGGTGGAGTGAGGAAGGTCTTTTGGTCTGGTCTAAGGTCTTGGTCTATCTCAATTTGATTTGAATCTATTAGTGGAAGAGTTTGACTGGGTTTTCCCCTATAGAGGGGTTTTAGCCTTGGCTGAGTGCCTACATCTGGTGTCGTTGATCTTCATGTTTTGATTTGATAATTGCTCGATGAAAATAAAGATAAAATAAGAACATAAAGAAAGGTTATAAGCCTATAAGATATCACAAGTAATTATCAATATAAGAAAATATTTCCACCTTTCTGTTTTTCTAACATTGTATCAAAGCTAAGGTAAAGGAGGAAAGAAAAAGGCAGCTTGAAGGTTTATTGAAAGAAGGGTTAAGAACGAAGGAATAAAATAAGATCATTAAGGAAAGGATCATGTATGAAGAAAAACCTACTATTTATATCAAGTGAAGGAGATATTATAAAGTCTATGGCAACCTCAATGAAGACAAAAAATAAGCTAGAAGGAGCCTCCAATTACAGGGCATGGAAGAAGATGATCAATCTTATAATGGCTAAGTATAAAGTTTTGGATTTTTCTTAAGGAAAAGTTAAGGAACCTACAGATGGTGTTGGAAAGGAAAAGTTAAGAAACCTACAGGTGGTGTTGGAAAGGAAAAGTACAAGGAAACTAACATCTTGGCCATGAATCTAATAGTAGATGGAGTGATGAACAATCTAATTCCATACATATCCAATATAGACTCTACACAAGAAATGTATGAAGCCCTCTCCAAGTTGTTTACCATCAAGAACACTGGTCAGATAACTAATCTCAAGAATGAACTAAGAACAATAAAGATGACAAAAGATGATAATGTGTCATGATATTTTGTAAGGATCTCTAGAATAAGAGATGAACTCCAAACTATTGATGAAGTTGTACCAGAGAAAGAACTCGTGATTGTTGCACTACTAGGACTACCAAAATCTTGGAGCTCTTCTGCATCAGGAATTAACAGTTGGAAGGATACGCCAACTTTTGAACAAATGTGGAATGCATGCAGTCAAGAAGAAGCCCAAATCTCATTAGTAAGTGACAAAAGGGACGATGAAGAAAACAACACTTCAAATGCCTACTCTACTAATCATAAAAAGAAGGGAGTATACAAAAAATTTAAAGGACCAAAGAAGAAGGTTGATCTATCAAAGATTGAATGCTACCATTGTCATAAGATGGGACACTACAAAATTCAATATCCTGAGAATCCAAGATATAAGAAGAGAGAAAGAGAACATGCAAATGTTGCTGATGAAGCTTCACCCAAGAAAAATAAAATTGAAGAATCCAAATTCAAAGACTTATTTGCTAAAGTCTCTTAGGGATACTATCCCTTGCATATCCTTCTACTTCAAGTTTTGTAATGTTTTTCTTTTATGTTTTGATTTCTATAGTTCATAGATCTAATATATCTTGTTAAAACGATTTTGGATTGTTTAAGTTGTAGGTATCCCTCAGAAAGATTGGATTATTGATTTGATTTAAGTGTTGATGATGAAATCTAGAGTTTGCAACAAACCCTAGTAGAGTTTGACATGTAATTCTAAAAGCACATTGTTGAAATTTTATGATTAGATTGATATTTTGATTGAGTTGTTGATATCTAAGGCGTTATGTCTAGTAGATGGAATCTAGGGTTTATGACAAAACACTAGCGAGATGTTGAAGTCTAGTATAGAAAAGATGTGACCCTTGTTATTTATGAACCTAACTAGGTTTAGGTATTTGATGTCTAAAGCTTGAATGTTTTAATGCTTCCATTATAATGACATGATTTTGATATAGTTGACTTCATGCTTCTGTATATTTGTATTTGGTTGTACTCGCTATTAAATTTTGCAAGTACATAATCTTCAAGATGTTGAAGATGTTCATAATTAAAGATGATAATAATAATGAGCATGATGAAGGAAGCTACAAGGATGATGATGATCAAGATGACCTTGATGCCATGAGAAGGAATGAAGCCTTGAAAGGTTGAAGTTTTTCTGATGTTATAAAAGAAGGTAGTTGTTGATCTCCCTAAGTTGAGAGGGAGCTTGGATAGAAGAAAGGGTATATCTCCCCAGTTAAGAGGGAGGGCATATTATGACAATCATAAGTAAATAGCTTGAAGAAAGAATGAAACTAAAGAATGAATGAAAGTACTAAAAAGGGATTTGCAAACAAAAGACTTGAGAAGTATTGACGCTGTATTTGGTGCTACTGGAGAAGTGAAAGAAGAAGAAAGCTTCCAACAAGTTGTATAACTTGATGTTGATATAAGTAGCATCAAAATGATTGAGGACCCCGAAGGTTTGTGTTTACTTGTATATATACTTGAAGGTTTATTGCTAATTATGGTTGTGAATGTATAGGATCTCTTTGTAAAAAGGTTGAACGTTTGAAGCATGCTTGTTTTAGTGGATATATCTAGTTTAGTGGCAACAATATGCTTAGGAGGACATCTCCAACCTATGTGTTGCTGTCGAGATCCCGAAGTAGGGAGAAGGGCGTTGGTCTTGGAGCTCCGACCTTGGAGACTCACCTAGATCCTTGGGTTGGTGTTAGATCTTAAAAACCTGATGGTACCTAGAGTGGCTAAAGCTTGAGTACACCTTAGTCCCACCCGATTAGAGTACCCTGGTCAGGTATCTAATCTGTAGCACTATGTGTTCTGTGACTCTTCATAAAGCATATCATTTTGAGATCTTCCATGTACCTTTGTATATATATGAATACCTCCCTAGTTAAGAGGGAGTGTTGAAAAATGTAAGTAATGTCTGTCTTCATAATTGTATTTGAGTCATGATTTAATGTATTTGTCAAAAGAATGAGAAATAAATTTTATTGTAAAAGAAATTGACTTGTAAAAAGAGCTTCGGCGAAAATCACATAAAAAGATTATTGTCGACGCGTTTCGAACCAGTTTGGGTCAATGATTAATAGGTCAAAGCCTCCATTGCAGGCTTCTAGGGTTTGTGTCAAGAATCGTTGTCCTTGTCATCATGTAAAAGACCCTTCTTGGGCTTTATCTTTCAAGAAATATTTTTTTTTTTTTATGTAAATTAGGTCTTTTAGGTTTCCTCCACCAAGTCGGCCTCAATCTGGACAAGTCGACCTAATTGGGAGCAAAATCTACTATTTAAAGGCAAAAACTCGATCTAATTTGGAGCACACTCACATAAGTTCGATCTGCATTTGCTGGGGAAGAAAAGAGGGTGCGAAATTCAAGGAAGGAGAAAAACCTAGCGAAGGAGAAGGAAATCTTTGTCAAGCAAAAGAAGTCACATTTTCTCTCTCTACTACCACACGTGAAGTTTCTGGGTTGCTAGGATGGCCGAAATTGTAGACCTAAAGCTGAGCTGAAACTTTGAAGTAGTAGGGCCGAAATTCTGTCTTTATGGCAATATTGTTGCAGTTGATTTTGGAAGGACAGTTTGAGGGCTGACTTGGTGGAGTGAGGAAGGTCTTTTGGTCTAGTCTAAGGTCTTGGTCTATCTCAATTTGATTTGAATCTATTAATGGAAGACTTTGACTGGGTTTTCCCCTATAGAGGGGTTTTAGCCCTGGTTGAGTGTCTACATCTGGTGTCGTTGATCTTCATGTTTTGATTTGATAATTGCTTGATGAAAAGAAGATAAAAGAAGAACATAAACAAAGTTAATAGGACTATAAGAATATCACAAGTATTTACCACTATAAGAAAATCTTTTTGCCTTTTATGATTTTCTAACATGAGGGACTGGGAAAGGTTTTCCCAAGCCCCTCCCACTAAATATAGAACCAAAAAAAAACCTCCTAAAAATCCAGCACTAGACAAAGATACCAAAGAACATCTGAATGAAGACAACCACTATGTTGCTCTATGAAATAACAAGCTAAGGGAGTCAAACACTTAAACACAAGGTGCTAGAAACATGTTGACATATTTAGAGAGTTACCATCTAAATATGATCTTGGGAACTATCTGTAATGTCCCAAGGGATGAAGTAGCCTATCAATCCTCGTATGCTATAGTCTTTGATAAAGGGGAAAACCCCAATACCCAATGTTTGGGCAGCGTAGAGCGAGTTATGGGGCAATTGGGGCCAAAAGCCCACAGTTGGGGTTTGCTATGAACCCCACTCAATTAATTTAGGAGGAGAAAACCCCATAATGAAATCTATAAATACAAGAGAGTTAGAATCATTTGATCATCATTGGATTGGATTAATTAGTCTCAATTTTTCTTGAGCCCGAGGTTCTAAGGGTTTTAAGACCCCTTTCTCTTCTTTGGCTAGTTCTGATGGAGGTGATCCCACTCTACCTAGTCACCCTCTCTTTCTTGTTTTGACATAGGTCATTGGAGCAGTTCTGGCTTTGATTGAAGATCACCTATTTCCTGTTCTAGTGCAATATAATTCGTGGAGCAGTTCTGATCAATTTTGTCACATTGGAGCAATTCAATTTAGTTGGAAAATTTGATTTGAGACAGTTAACCATCTTTTGTCTGGTACATTATCTGGCTTTGACATTCAAAGGAATTCGTGGGATGCTTTGCTATTGTGATGTTTTGTAGCAGAGGACCAACGAATAATAAGGATCAACAAGTTAGATATTAATTACCCAATTAGGGCAGTGTCCTGTGCACAACGAATCATGAGATATTTATGTGACAGAGCAAAGCTTGGGCCATTTGAAAGCAACCAACTATGGGTTTGAATGGCCAGTCCTGGAAAAATCAAAGTCTTTGGTTAAAGTTCCATTTGTAGGTCTTGTTCCTCATTTCTGTAAAAAATTACGCAGACTCTGTGTTGAGATTTGTAGCATGGGAGGTACTCCAAACCCTAGGCTAGATGGTTGTGGAGGAGTTGGCACACAAGTGTGGCTTGTGGGCGTGAAATCCAAGCTTGGGGTTTTGTACCCAAAGGTGTTGGGCTAAAACCATGAGGAGATTTCTACATGTGATGATTTGAGTTGATAGAGGACTCTGAGAGTAACCAGACCCAATTAAAATCACTCGAATCCGAGTTGTAGAAGTGAAGATATGAATTTTTGAAGTTGCTGGTGGGTTTTCTGTGACACAAAAGTCAGGTTGGCTTGGTGATTTTGTGTGTCACATGACAGTTGGATGACACCACATGGAGCCCTTATGTTTTGTATCTTCTCATAGAGAATCTGAGGCAGTCGCAGCTAGGAGAGGAGGCGCAGGTTAGGGCGTGCGAGTTATTCAGGACAGGCGTGAGGGCCGCGTGAGTTTGTCCTGAACAGTGCCGAGAGCTGCATGGGTTTTCTCAGAACAAACGTGAGGATCACGCGAGATTACCTAATACAGCCGCGAGGCGCGCACAGATTTTTCTGGATTTGTTGCAGATTCAGGTAGCGCAGGTTTTCTCATGACAGTCACGAGGACTGCGCAAGATTACTGGGTACAATCGCAAGGTATGGTTTGATGTGTTTATGTTGAGTTGGATGCTAGGTGGATGTGGGTCCAGGTTGGACTAGTTGTGGGAGACTGTTAGCAGCCAAGAGGAAGGGTATTCCTAGTTGTTGGATGCCCTAACCAGAGTGCAGATGCTACAAGGATTGGTCACTCGTGGTCTGTTGAAGGGCAGTGTGAGAGTGGACCAAGTGTGGACAATGGATTGGACATTTATGGTTTGTTGGAGGACAACGTGATAGTCCCCAAGTATCCCTGGTACGGGAGCCCGAGATTGTTGTATTATTCAATTGAATTAATATAACGAAGTTGGGTTATTGTACAAATTTGTGTAAAAAGTTGTCTTTATTTGTGCAAGTGTGATTTGCTGTTGTTTATATTCCACTATAGTATGTTTTGATACCTAGTTTGGTAGCGTCAATGATTTAAGATTCTATCCTAGACACCAGTATTGTGGAAAAACAACATGGTATCAAAGCTACTTTAGAGGGCCAGTGAATTAGACTGTGCACAACGAAGCAGCTCAAAGGAATTGTGGTTTGTCTAGATCATGGAGCTAAGGGTTCAGTTGAAGACATGGAGATGTGGTCTTAACTAGTTTGGCAGCGAGATTAGCTGGGAGTTTTGGTGGTGAGCTTGGGGAACAACAATTTGTTGTAGTACATGTTGCTGATCATGGACTTCCTATGACTTGCCATAGATGGTTGGGACAACTTGAGGATTTCTTTGGCATGGATAAGATTAGCATGATCGAGATCGCTTCATGTGATGGACTGGATGTTGGTAGACTAGTTTCTCCATTGGATCGCGATGCTGCATATCCAAGATTGGAGGGATTTGCATGAATTGTGTTTGATCCAAAAGGATGAGGCATTGTAGTATTGGGTTGCGGGGATGGTGAAGCATGTTCGACCATAACTCATACTGACCTTGTAGGACATGAGATCAATGACTGGTTGAGCCAGTGGAGATTGTGTAGACTCAGAGGGAGCAACCTTATGGAGGATTGGGATCTTCAGGGTCAGATATGATGAGGCAGAGGCACTATCGAGATTGCATGGTTCATTCTACAGAGTATGCTGCAGTGATGGACGCTAGATGGGCTAGTGTCGCCGGTGATGGTAATGGAGACTTCCTAGTGTTGGAAGTACCTTCCTTACTAAGAGGGAGTGTTGAGATTTGTAGCTTGGGAGGTACGCCAAACCCTAGGCTAGAGGGTTGTGGAGGAGTTGGCACACAAGTGTGGCTTGTGGGTGTGAAACCCAAGCTTGGGATTTTGTATCCAAAGGTGTTGGGGCCAAAACCATGAGGAGATTTCTACATGTGATGATTTGAGTTGATAGAGGACTCCGAGAGTAACAAGACGCAATGAAAATCACTTGAATCCGAGTTGTAGAAGTGAAGATACGAATTTTTGAAGCTGGTGGTGGGTTTTTTGTGACATAAAAGTCAGGTCAGCTTGGTGATTTTGTGTCACATGACAGTTGGATGACAACACATGGAGCCCTTATGTTTTGTATAAATATAAGGTGAGTTGGGAGGCATTTGACACATCCAAGGTGCATCTTCTCATAGAGATCACATCTGAGGCAACTGCAGCTAGGAAAGGCACAGGTTCAGGCGCGCAAGTTGTTCAGGATAGGCGCAGGGTCGGGTGCGTGAGTTTGTCTTGAACAATCGAGAGCTGGACGGGTTTTCTCAGAACATACGTGAGGATCGTGCGAGATCGTCCAATATAGCCACAATGCGTGCACAGATTTTTCTGGAGTAGTTGCAAATTCGGGCCGCACGGGTTTTTTCAGGACAGTCACGAGGACTGCGTGAGATTACTGGGTACAACCGCAAGGTATGATTTGATGTGTCTATGTTGAGTTGGATGCTAGGTGGATGTGGGTCTAGGTTGGACTAGTTGTGCTAGACTGTTAGCATCCAAGAGGAAGGGTATTCCTAGTGGTTGGATGCCCTAACTAGAGTGTAGATGCTACAACAAGGATTGGTCCCTCATGGTTTGTTGGAGGGCGGCGTGATAGTGGACCAAGTGTGGACAATGGATTGGGCATTTATGGTTCGTTGGAGGATAACGTGATAGTGCCCAAGTTGGAGCCCAATGTGCACCATCTTGATGGACTAAGGTGGTTGCTAGAGTGGCAGAAGAAGAGCTCAAGGGTCTGATAAGTTAGGAGCAGTTTGAATTACCCTAGACTTGCCTTGTGGAGAAGGACATCTACAACAGAAGTTGGGCAATCTTCCTAGCCCGTGTTCATTGTTGGAGAAGGACTTCTAGTAGTGATAGGTGGCAACCTTCCATGCCCTATGTTAGTCTTCATTGGAGTAGCATAGGAGGACTGTAGTGGTCTGAAGTCCCTAAGTAGCAGTGGGAAATTGAGAGTTGTTCACAAACGGAGTTGTGAACAACTCGACAAAAGTCTCGATGTGTTGTTGCGTTGAAGGACTAACGGTTAGCGAGAGAGTAGATGGAGCCGAGTTTAGTGACTTAATGGAGCTAGTACATTGATAGACACAGATTAGAGTTGTTGTAGATCAGGAGCTGAAGGATCGGGCATATGTGTTCAGGGTACAACCAAGAGGAGCCGAGAGAGCGCACGACAGCCAAATGGATGAAGTATCTTGATCAGGGTAGATTAGTGGGCATCACGACAAACACCAAGCCCTAGTTGTTGTTGTCTTATATTAGTGGATGTATGAGGGCCATTATCCCTGGTATGGGAGCCCTAGACTGTTGTATTATTCAGTTGGATTAATATAATGAAATTGGGTTATTGTACAAATTTGTGTAAAAAGTTGTCTATATTTGTGCACGTGTGATTTACTGCTATTTATATTCCGCTGTAATATGTTGTGATACTTCATTTGGTAGCATCAGTGGTTTAAGATTCTATCCTAGACACCAGTATCGTGGAAAAACAACACTCTGTATACAAATAAACATTCGGTGGTGTGACGCAAGATGGTTAGCAGGGCTTTTTCGGTGGGTCTCGTCTCAGTTATAGTGGCGAAAATATTTGCATAACAGTGGAAGAGATGAAACAAGATTTTTCATGACTGTTGAGGGTTCTCGTGATCATAACTGTGTAAGGGTAGGGAGGCCGTTGTTCATTTTCTTGAAGTCATTTGAGTAACAGACGACATCCTGAGGTAATCGTGGGTGAGTTAGGATCACGTCATTTAGTGGCATAGTTCAAAACACTGCAAGACCACAACAAAAAGGGAATTCGTTGCAAAGGACATCCTGAGGCTTGGTTTGGACATTGTGGCCAACACAGTCCAAGGTATCTCTGCAAATAGGGGTTCTAAAAGGGGTTGGCGCTAGCTCGTAGGACCTATTTGAGATCATTCTAGATCGACCAACTATTCCCAGAGTAACTTGGCCTTCTAGGTTGAAAAGTCAGAGCAATATTAGTTAATAGATTAATATAGTGTTATAGCACATAGAGCTAGAACACTGATTTAATATATTTGAACTTTTGTGGATTATTGTTTCTGGATATTTAGCCTCATCTTATTGTGTTATTGAGGCAATCATATTGTTATTGGAAATGTTTATTGATGTTGGACATCCTTATGCTATACAATGATATCCTCTGTTGAATGAATGAATATGTACTATAGTCATATAATCTATTTGATTGATTGAAGAAATCCTAGTTAGAGCAATAATCTTAAGGGAAAAATTCACCCTACGATTTTACAATGGTATTAGAGTTGGAATTCTCCCAGCTTGTGAGTGTATAAGCCTTGTATGCTTCCGGGGGATACAAGTAACATTACAGTAAAAAAGAATAAGGTTAACTGAAGTGTAGCCATGGGGGATAGGGAAGAACAACGAGGACCAGATTCCAAGTATCTCTTACATGTACCAATTCATGGACATAGAAAAATGGCAAACTTGTTATTTCAAGGACATTAGTTAATTCAGAGACAACAAGAAATAGCCTGGGTATTAATTAGCTCAAGGACAACAACAATTAACACAACTACTTGCCCAACTCACAGGGAATTCAAACGTTGCTGGTAATAAAGATAATAGATTGAATTTTGGTAACATGGCTAGTGTTGAAGGAAGTAGCAGCCATAATGCAAGCCCCATCAATACTTTCGTACAAACTAATGCCAGGTCAACCGACAGAATTGACCAAAGATCCTTACTTTTTAGGTTTTTGGACAGTCAACAAGCCGCAACCCAAGGATCAATAGAACAAGATGGACTCTTTAACAAATACTTTCGGGAGCATGCAACACTAGAAGAAAGTACAGGAGCAGGCCCAACTTTCCGAGAATACAACAACATCAAATACCAGAATAGACCTAGGGAACAATGAAATCCAGTTTTGATGTGCAAGGTAGGAAAGCTACCCATCCCATCTTTTGATGGGTCATCAAAATGCTCAACAAGGGCTTGAGTACAAAAGTTGGACACCTATTTCCGACTTAATTTCATTTAGGAAGTAGACGTTATCCAATTTGTCGCACTGCGTATGGAGGTAGAAGCACACAAATGGTGGTATCATGGACTAGCTATGTTGGGGCATGCAAACATCACTTCTTATGTAGACTTTACACAGAGGATGATGGATCGATTTGATTGAAGAAACCTGGATATACACTTCAGAGAGATGTACAACTCAAACAAATGGTATCACACAAAGACTGTATCATGAAATTTGAATGAACTACAGTCATGGTGATAGACATATATGAAGAAAGACTAATCATGCTCTTCATAGAGGGATTATCCGAACCCTTACAAGGTTGGGTTAAGGCATTCAATCCTGTAACTCTACAAGATGCCTTCAAGAAGACTTGAGATATGGGCCACAGGTCCCTCCAAAAGACAAGGTCAAGAAGATATCTTTGGACAATGAAACTAAGAAGGATCGGTTGGATGAAGAAACTTGAAACAAGCTTAGAAGAAAGAACCTTTGTTTCACTTGCAAAGAGCCATGGGAACCTGGTCACTGATGTTTGGGAAAGGGAAAGATTCACTACATTGAAGTACTGCCCAATAGCAATAATGAGTGTGACATGACACAACCACCAAGCAAGGAGTGTAGCATTTATGAAAGAAGCACCAACCCCTAAAAGCAGCGAGGAGGCCACTTCCGAGAATAGGAGGAGATACTATCGCTGCTCTCTCAGGCGTCCCTAAATATGACACCTTTAAATAGCAACGAATCATAGCATTGATAGATGGTGGAGCAACATACAACTTTATCGATGTAGCTGTGGTGGTAAGGGGAAGCATCACTGCCCAAAAATTTGAGGGCTTTGAAGTGAGGGCAACTGATGGATATCATAAGACATGCACCCAAGTAATTCCATGTTTGAGCATCACATTAGGTAAGTGTGCACTTACTAATGATTTTTATATGATATAATTGGCAGATACTAATGTGTTTCTTGGAGTATAATGGTTGTACTTGCTAGGGGGGTTTGTAATGAACTACCAAGCAATGGAAATGGAATTTCAAGACCCAAAAGGCAGCAAGGTAGTGCTAAGAGGCATGACCAATGGTGGTCCCTGAGTTGTAACAACCCAACAAATGGAGGTCATACCCAAACAAGGCAAAGTCACTTGCATGTGAGCTTGTAGAACTAGAAGTAACAAGTTACAATCTAATGAGGCCAGGTATGAAGAGACTGTGGAACAGGACTCATTATTGAGAGATTGGAGAGCCCATCTCTTAGTAGAGTACTTTAAGAATAAATTTGCTTGCGAAATATTGGACAGACTCATTCATGATGGCAGGTACAAGGTAGAAAACGAGATTCTCTTCTATGAAGACGAGATATATTTGCGCCGAGAGGCACTCTACAACCCAATATAGAGGAGATGTGTAGGTGTTAGATGTTTAGAAGTTAGAAGTTAGATGTAAACATTTTTAAATTCAATTTTTTGATATTGTAATTTTGTTTTTATTAATAAAATTATGGACAATTGTTTGGATAAAAAAAAAATCATAATATACATATCACATTAAAATACATAACATATAAATAGTAATTATAAATTAAGATCCATTTTACCACATATTTAAATTTATTTAATAAGTACATCAAAATTTAATATTTACAATATAACAAGATTCTTAACCATGAATGTTCACTTCACTTTACCATGGATATTTTTAACTTCTAAATAGGCTTTGTTACAATACCATGGGCTAATACCATGACTTATCAATACCACATGTCCAAAAACCATAATTCATTTCAAAATCAAAATATTTTATTTTAATTTAATTTGATAACTTTTTTAAAATTAAAACTTAATACTTACAATCAACTTACAATATAACAATATTCTTAACCATGGATATTCACCCCATTTTAACATGGATATTATTAACTTTTAAATAGATAGTACCACGGGCCACTACCATGGCTTATCAATAATATTTGACCAAAACCATAACTCATTTGAAAATCAAAATATTTTATGAATATTTTATTTTAATTTTATTTTATAACATTTTTTAAATTAAACCTAAAATCAAAAAGGTATGGGAGAGATGTTGTAGTGGTGTAAATGTTTGTAAACATTTACATGTTGGCTCAATTAAAAATAATAAAAGATCTATGTAGAGATGTTGTAATGCCCTGTAAACATTTTGATTCAGTTAGAAAAAAATTAAAAAATAAAATAAAATAATAATGATAATTATCAATAAAAGATTTTTACTCGGTCAATTACGTAAAACTAAAAATAAAACTAAAATAAATAATAAATAAATAATTATATTTATGTTTATAATTATAATTAATAATAAAACCAACATAGATCCATCTTAACTCTAGATCTACCAAGCATCGAGGGGTATCAAATATCTTGAGATGCAAACCTCATTTAGAGTAAAAAGAGATTTGATCCCTCTTAGTGCTTGATAGATCTGGAGTTAAGATGGATCTAGGCTGGTTTGTTCCTGAATCTACACTAAGGGAGAAGCTCATTAGAACTACACATCACAAACCAACTAAAGTCACTCACCCTCAACTCGAGAACTATACAACAGTGGCTATAGAACAGACTGATCTTAAAATACAGGCCATGAAGAAGCGCAGATGTAGTCGCAGAGCCCTCCAAAAAGCTTAAGGGAAGAAGCACATGCCACACTGGTTATAAGGGGCACTTCAAGGGACATGGAAAAAGGTATATAACAACAAATATACCTCTTGGGATGACCAAAATGATAGGGAGAAAAGATTTGATCCATGGAAATAAGATGATTTTCAGCCCACCTCCAACTCAGGTAGTCATTGTGAAGGCTGCCAAATCATTCTTGTCAAAGGCAAATGGTTGCAAAATTGCAAGGGCAATTGTTGCCACTGAATCTTCGCAGTTTGATGGTCTATTCCCTCACACAGTGTTGAAGATTTTCAATGGCCGGCCATGCCTAGAAGACAACACCATAAAAATTGGAAATAAGTCACGTTCAAGGAAAAAGGAACAAGTAGTAAAGCATGGATAGCATGTGGAAAATATTGCAAACGTTTCAATACTTAAGGGAGGATCCACCACCAACAAACTGTCTCTAAAGATTGTTTCTATGCTAAGAGAAGGAGCATCAATAAGAACATACAACTGTATCTTTTGCCCATAATTCACTTATGATGAAACAAGTGAAAACAACAATTGTGGCGTGATGATGATCCCTGCTGGCATGTAAAGGAAGTTACAAACATTGAAGAAGAGTTTTTGGAAGGGAAAATTTTGTTGCGCCTAGATCTGTCATTGCTTGCGGACAAACAATGTCAGGAAGGGGGGACTGTAATGCCCCTAAGGGATTAATTCGTCAAAGGGATGAAGTAGCCTATCAATCCCTGTAGGCTATAGTCTTTGATAAAGGGAAAAACCCAAAATACCCAATTCATGCGCAACAGAGAGCAAGTTTTGAGGCAGCTGGGCAAAAAGCCCAAAGTTGGGGTTTGCTATGAACACCACTCGATTAATTAAGGAGGAGAAACCCCCACAAGGGAATCTATAAAATACAAGAGAGTTGGAATCATTTGATCATTATTGGATTGCATTAATTTGTCTTTGTTTTTCTTTAGCCCGAGGCTCTGAGGGTTTTAAGACCCCTTTCTCTTCTTTGACTAGTTTCGGTGGAGATGATCCTACCTTACCTAGTCACCTTCTCTTTTTGTTATGGCACAAGTCATTGGAGCAGTTCTAGTTTTGATTGAAGATCATCTATTTCTTGTTCTAGCACAATATAATTCGTGTAGTAGTTTCTGATCAATTTTGGCACATTGAAGCAATGCTCTATTTAGTTGGAAAATTTGATTTGAGACAGTTAGCCATCTTTTGTCTGGTACGTTATTTGGCTTTGACATTCAAAGGAATTCGTGGGCTGCTTTGTTGTTGTGATGTTTTGTAGCATAGAACCAACGAATAACAAGGATCAATGAGTTAGATTTTAATTACCCAATTAGGGCAATGTACTGTGCACAACGAATCAGGATATATCTATGTGATAGAATGAAGTTTGGGCCATTTGAAAGCAACCAAGCGTGGGTTTGAACGGCTAGTCTTGGAAAAAGAAAAGTCTCTGGTTAAAGTTCCATCTGTGGGTCTTGTTCCTCAGGCCCGTAAAAATTTACGGTGGCTTTGTATACAAGCCACCATTCAGTGGTGTGATGCGAGACGGTCGACGGGGCTTTTCCAGCTGTTCCCATCTCAATTATAGCGGCGAAAACATCTGCATAACAATGAAAGAGACAAAACAAGAATTTCCATGACCGTCGAGGGTTCTTGTGATCATAATTACATAGGGGTAGGGAGGTCGTTGTTCATTTTCTTGAAGTCCTACTGAGTAATGAATGACACCCTGAGGAAATCATGGATGAGTTAGGGTCACGTCGTTTAGTGGCATAGTTCGGAACAGTGCGACACCACAACAAAAAGGGAATTAGTTGCAAAGGATGTCCTGAGGCATGGTTTGAGCACCATGGCCAACCCACTGTGAGGCATCTTTGTGGATAGGGCTTCTAAAAGGGGTTGAGGCTAGTCCGTAGTACCCATCTGAAATTACCATTCTAGATCGACCAACTATTCCCAAAGCAACTCGGGCTTCTAGGTTGGAAAGTTAGAGCGATATTAGTTAATAGATTAATATAGTATAATAGCGCAAAGAGTTGAAATACTGTCAAAATTGGCAATTCGGGCCAAACTCCATGTGGGTCCTCCTATTTATGGAAGTTGATATTTTTCTTGGATTTCTCTCGTCGAAAGGTGTAGGATTGATCTAAAGATCATTCGATTCCGACATGTATTCATGGAGATATGAATTTATTCGTGTTATGTGACAATTCGTCAAGGTCGGCCAACAACCAAATTAACCCCATTTTATCTCAACATTGCACTATAAATAGAGGTGGCTTACAAGTCATTTTAGACACACATCTCTTATGATCTCTCTCCACTTGTTTGGGTTTTGGTGGTAGGAGAGATCTAATGGAGAATACACTTCCCTAGGGGAAATCTAGCCCTAGCTCTAGATGCAGTCAAAAGAGAAGGCTCTTCGCAGTCAAGGAGGGAGCTCTATCCGCAGTTCTAAAGTGACCTAGTCACAGTCCTAGGAGGAGACACCTCTACGCAATCAAGAAGGGTTTCATATGCAACAAGAGGAGGCACTTATACGCAGTTAAGATGAAGTCTAAAACGCTATCTTAATGGAGACCTAGCGGCAGTTAAGAAAAGGAGAATACGCTGTCTCAATGTGCCCTAGACGCAGTCAATGAAGGAAGCCCTATCTGTAGTCAAAAGAGAAACTTAGCCGCAGTAGAAGGAGATCCCTAGCAGCCGTTAAGGAAGAGGTATAGCCGCAGTGGAAGGGAGTTTTGGCCGCATTCAAAGGAGGCCTATATCTGCAGCTAAAAGAGCCTAAGTCACAAGAAGAAGAAGACTCGTTAGCGTGGACATTTAAGCGCTGTTTTAGGGGTCCAGTTAGAGGGAAGAACTACTGGTTGGTAGGCGGAGGCCTTGTTCATGAAGGTTGAGGCTAGGGGGTTTGATTGAGCACTTGCTGGAGGATTAACAATCACTCTAATAAGCTGCCACAGGCGTGTTCTAAGGGCTGTCGGATGCCATTGTAATAAGAGGAGGGCATAGCCATTATTTAGCCACTATTAAGGGCTAGAAGGCTCCTCTGAATAGTGAAGGGGACAACCTTCCCTTGGAGAACAATTGCAAGAGAAATCTGGGCAGATTTTGAGACTGTTAGGAGATAGTACTTTGGACCTTATTCAGGCCTAGTCTTGCTGAGCTAGGCTGCAGGCCATAGCCAACCACATGATATTAGAAGGACTGCGTTGAGGTTGATTCAACCAGCAAGGAGAAACATGGTGGTGTAAGGGTCTCACCTTAGAGAACCTTATTCTAGAAGCTTGATATGCTGCAATCAGTTGAAGATTGAGGGTTGCTCTATCAGTGTTCCAAGTTGCAGTCCTTGGTGCCAGGAGTATAACTCCATTGTGTCATCTTCATGGTGAAGATCTTTTATTTGGCAAGTCAGTATTGACTTTGAATCATTGTACACTATCTCTATCTCTCCCTCTCTGCTAAACTACTGAAGAATATTAGAAGAATTGATCAAGGGTTTCCCCACATTGGGGTTTGTCCTTGGCTGGTGCCACATCTTGTATCCTCTTGTTTTGGTTTGTCTTCTGCTGTTTATGTTTATGTTCTATCTGCATTTTAGTATCATGTTGATGTGATTGGTAAACTGAATATTGTCATTGGGCTAATATGAAAAATTGAAGTAAATTGCTCTAAGCATAGAACATACCAAAATTTAACATGGTATCAGAGGTGAGGTGAAGAGAAATCACCGAAGACAGTTGGACAAGGTCAAAGGCTCAATGGGTTCCTCATTCCACTTTCCGGCTAAAGATATGCTCCGTGAAAAGTCTGACTATCACGGATGGAAGATGTCTGTAGATTTGACATTGGAAGAGCAAGAAGTGTTGGATTATGTGAAGGGTAAAATCCCCGAGCCTCCATCAAATGCACCAACTGCTACAAAGAAAAAGTACACTAAGGGTGAAGTCAAAGCTGTTAGGGTTCAAGAGAAATAAATATAACAATCAAGAAATACACATTCAAACCATGTACACCATGATTATCTGGAAAACCCCAATTGGGGAAAAACCAACCAACAATAGATCTATTATTGTCCTTGGCTAAAACACAGCCAAGCCGACCAACAACCTGAGCTTTCACCGCTCAACCATGGCTACCTACAATGGAGAATACACAAGCCTTTTAAGGGCTTCAACTACATGTAATACCATGGGTTCAATACCATGAGTCACCAATACTAGGTGCCCGAAACCACAACTGTTAACCATAACTGTTGACATAACCTCAACTCCACCATAGGGTCGAGTTTATCTAACAATCCCCCCTTTAAACTTGACTTTGGGTTTTCCTTGGCCAAATCTAGCCAAATCTGCCAAGTGAGCCAGCCACCACTCACCTCCAGGCCCTACCCAGTCAATGTTAGGGTATTTGATAATCTCACAATTTGTCCTAGTTCAACATGCTTCATCATACCACCACATGCATCCCCATATCACCCAAGCGGACATTCAGACTTTACCAGTGATTTACTGGGGTACACATGCCTTACGAGGTCTTACAGTCGTATACCAATTTACATGAAAATTTCATTTTATTTTTATTTTGTTGCTATCTTGACCCACACACAACTTGAACTGCTGCAAGTTTAACCATGCATGTCACCCTGTAAGACTCCTATCCCACTATTTAACCCTTCTCTTGTAACTTAATTTTTATTTAAAATTTTTGTTACTATAGAATAGAAATTTTTCTTTAACCATAAAAGCCCTTCCAACAAGTTTCTTTAAAAAAAAAAAGAATTACTCGACTTTATTGATTTTTTAAATTTCCAAAAAATATTCCCAGGGCTTGCATTTTCTTCTTGCCCCTCATCGAACAAGGCCTTGGCAAAGCCTTCAGACTTCATTTTCTTCTTGCTCCTCGTCGAACGAGGCCTTGGCAAAGCCTTCAGACTTCATTTTCTTCTTGCTCCTCATCGATCCATCACTCAATGGACATTGCTGGTTTGTGTAACGAGCTATTGCTTCAATTAGCGCCACCACTTCGTCGATGGGAACATTTCGAACAACTATCCAAGGCTCTTGCCAACCAGAGCTCTGATACCACTTGTTAGGGTTCAAGAGAAATAAATATAACAATCAAGAAATACACATTCAAACCATGTACACCATGATTATCTGGAAAACCCCAATTGGGGGAAAAACCAACCAACAATAGATCTATTATTGTCCTTGGCTAAAACACAGCCAAGCCGGCCAACAACTTGAGCTTTCACCACTCAACCATGGCTACCTCCCATTTCTTCTTGCTTTCAACCTGCATTGCTTCTTCATAACATTCGGGTTTACCAGAATCCTTCAACAATAAATAATATAATGAAGGAGAGTATCGTTTAGGGGGTCTACTTGTCTTGGTAGATTTTCTAACACCACTTTCAGGTGTTTGGGGTGCCTGTTGTTGTTGTGGTGGTCGCTGTTGTTGTGGTTGTTGATTATTATTATTTTCAGGCACCTTTACTTTTTCAGCGATTTCATCAAGAACTGCGTATTCCTTGTTTTATTTTTCGTGTTTCTTTTCTTGCAATTGATTCTTATACAAAACCTTTTCATTGAATATTAAATCTCTGCTCCTAATGATTTTGTGATTTTCGTAATCATATAAGCGACAACCAAAATCATTAACACCATATCCAATAAAGGTACATTTCTTTGACTTTGCCTCAAGCTTTGTTCTATTTTCTTTATCAATATGGACAAAGGCCTCACAACCAAAAGGCTTTAAAAATGAGTAGTTTACCTTTTTACGTGTCCATGCTTCCTTTGGAACACCACCATCCAAGGAACTTGAAGGCCCTCTGTTTATTAGATAAACAACAGTATGTACAACATCTGCTCAAAACTATAAAGGCAATCCTGCATGCAATCTCATGCACCTTGCACGCTCAATGATTGTTCTGTCCATCCTTTCTGACACACCATTTTCTTGTGGTGTTCTTGGAACTGTCTTCTCTCTGCGAATTCCATGCTCTGAATAGTACCTATCAAACTCTTTGCTGCAGTATTCACCTCCATTGTCTGATCTAAGACACTTCAATTTCTTTCCTGTCTCAATCTCAACCAAAGCTTTCCATTTCTTGAAAGTATCAAATACATCAGATTTATTCTTAATACAATAAATCCAAGTTTTTCTAGTTGCATCATCAATAAAAGTAACATAATAACGAGAGCCACCGAGAGATGATACCTGAGCAGGTCCCCATACATCTGTATGCACAAGCTCTAATTTTTCATTCTTCTTTTCTTTCCCAACTCTGAGAAATCTGACTCTCTTCTGTTTTCCATAAATGCAATTCTCACAGAAGTCCAAATCAACATTCTTCAAACCTGGCAACAAATTCCTTGAGTGAAGAATCCTCATCCCCTTCTCACTCATGTGTCCGAGCCTATGATGCCATAATGTTGCATCTGCTCCTTTGGAAGTTAAAGCATTAACAGAGTTAGAAATACCATTGCATAAATACAATGTACCAGTATTTTCACCTTTTGCTATTATCAGGGCTCCTTTGGTGACCTCCAAAGCTTTATCTGTGAAATTGGTCACACAGCCTTCACCGCCTAATTGCCCTGTTAAAATCAGATTTTTCTTCAGATATGGAACATGCCTTACCTCCTTTAGTAGCCATTGGTTTCGATTCTGTTGTTTTACAAGAACCCTACCCATTCCAAAAATTTTACAAGGTTTATCATCACCCAAACGGACTTGTCCAAAATCTCTTTAAACATAGTCATGAAAATATTTCTTATTAGGTGTGGCATGGAATGAGGCCCCTGAATCTACCACCCAGGAATCAGTAATATTTTCGAAATAAATAATCAAAGCATCTTGTAACACCTCACCCATCACATTTGCTTCATGATTATTTTCTGGTTGTGCATCTCCTTCTTTTCCCTTCTGAGATCTATGGTCTTTCTTTAGGTGTCCTTTATTTCTACATTTCCAGCACACTATCCCCAATCTGATCTTGACCTGCCCTTGCTTGGTTTACTGTGATATCCTGAGCACTTTCCTCTTTCCATTTTTCTTCCCCAGAACCTGAAGTTAAAGCATTACTCGATGTCTCACCAGAGCTTTTCCACCGCATTTCCTCGCTAAGGATAGCACCAACAATATCATAAAACTTTAAAGTACTAAATCCATAAATAGAGTGACTAATGGCCATTACTAAACCATTCTAACTTTCTGGCATGAGCTCAAGAATAACATATCTCTAACTTCATCATCAAAGTTTACACCTACAGAACTTAACTGACTTGTAACAGTATTAAAATCATTATAATGGTCTGCAACAGATCCACTTTTTGACATCTTCCTATTAAATAACCATTTCATAAGAAATACCTTGTTTGAGGTCGAGGGTTTTTCATATAGTTTCACCAAAGCCTTAATCAAACCCTCTGTCCATGTTTCCTTCGAAATGTTGAAGGTGATTGATGTTGCAAGGCACAACCATACTCTTCCGAGTGCCTTTCTATCGAGAAGGTTCCATTCTTCATCTGTCATACTTGTCGGCATCTTTGTTTTTCTGCCTAATGGTAGGTACGGATCTTTCTGATACAGATAATCTTTCATTTGCATCTTCCATAGTGAGAAGTTTTGGCTGTTGAATTTCTCAACCCTAAACTTACCATCTTCCGCCATTGTTCCCACTCGAACCACGAACCCTTCTCTCCTGCAAGTTTGTCAGTCAAATAGACCTTTGGCTCTGATACCAATTGTTAGAAAATTACATATTACAGAGCAATGGAACACATAGAATATAGTAGAATTATAAACACAAAAAACGCATAAAACCAGAGAGACACAGATATATGTGGTTCACTCAGTTTGGGCTATGTTCACCCTGAATTGCCATTCCTTCCTTTCTATTATCCAGAAAAATGAAGAGACACAACCTACAACAGATTCACTATAATATCCTCTGTTTTCTCTCGCAGTCTCACCTCTTTGTTTCTCACTCGGAGAAATACACATCTATTACACAACCTCAATACAATGCCCTCATATAAAGAGAGGGGTTGCCTTCTAGGGTAGAAAACCCTAAACTAAACATAAGTTCTACCATCAGATCATCCACCTAATGGAAGGCCCAAATTGATTACAAATTACTATACTTTTACAAGGTAATTTTACATTTGTTTTTAGCGTCGGGGGCGCTGCCCCCAAAACCCCCACCGGGGGACTATTGGCCCCCAGACCCCCAGTTGAGGGGGAGCACCCCCCTTCGAACCCCCGTGGGGGGGACAAGCGCCCCGACACACCCCCGCATGGAGGGGTGTACAAACTTTCTCAGGTGTACATTCGGCTAAAACAAAGACCTCTAAATAATCATGCTCCACACCCAACAGTCTCACAGGCACCATCTCTTTGTTGAATCCGCCTCAATTCTCTGTCACAACTTTAGGAAGACTTCATACTGGGGAGTTCAAGGGAGCTGTCGAGAATTTTATGATGGATATCCTACCATTCCACCATCTTGTTGATCACTTCCATACAATCACACTGAATAATTAAAATTTCCCCTTCGGGATTGATGCACACATGTATCAATCTACTATGGTAAGCAATTATAATTGGAGGATGGAATTTTTGTGGTGGCAGTGTAACGATCGTGGGGGATCGTATTATTAGGTAAGGCTATCATGAGTGAGTGATGGAGGATATTTTCAATGGATACAAGTGTAGGATTTCAGGTGGATTTGAACTATCCTTGATTGCTTCATAATTCACATAAGGTGTACTTCGGTACTACTTAAAAATATTAGAATTCCAAACCTCTAATATCTTGCACGTAAATGATTTCTCTCTAAATTAGTAAATGATAAAACAAAGTTTTAACCAAAATTTAAATAATACAATTCTATGATCTATCATTGTGGTAGTTATTCATTGGCATGAGTAAAAAATGTAAAATTCTCAATAAACGTTCTGCATCAAGTGCTTATGTATCGTGTTTAAACAATTCTTTGCATTGTGTTTGCGTGCCTGTAGTAATCATGCTTGGGCTGATCCTGCCTGCACGACAACATTCTTGCATTGAGCCTGCTTGCACTGAACCTGCCTAGACCAACCATGCATGTTCCTGCACCAGGGATTTCTACAGGATCGAAGAAAGAGGGGATAATAATAAAAAATTATGATAGAACTTAGTTCTTTGGCTATATATTTTTTTTAAATTCCCTGAATATACAAGAGAAGTTTTATTCACCATTCTTTTGTGTTTCTTCAGCATGCCTTTTGATCTGACTGTATCAGATCATGCAATAGATCCATGAGGGAGTAAAGAAGTGGGGAGGGGTAATTTTCAAAATGGTAAGGAATGTCATAACAGGGATCCCAAGAACAATACTACCAAAGGGGATAAACGAGAATGTGATGTGGGAAAAAATTCGAGGGGGAAAAGAGGGATTTTACGAAATTAGATAGGGATAATTTTGTAAGAAGAAAATGGAGGGTGATTCATTAGGGGATTCAGAGAAGAAAAATAGTGGGAATTACGAAACGAAAAGATAGAAGAAATTTAGAATTTTATCTTCAAGATTTGCCTGCACTAGTGATGGAAAAAGTAACTACATCGGGAGTTAAGCATTTACTTGGGTAAAAATTTCCATGCTAGTTACCCCAAACATGGGTAACCACGGGGTTCCTTGAACTTGCTTCTTCTTGGTGACAACCAATATATCTAAAAATATCAAGTAACATTCCCTTTTTATTGAAATTTTGATCTTCTTGCCATCATGTTGATTTTCACATTGATCCTTCTGCAATCATGTCAGCTAACTAATTTTAACAATGTAAACTTTGAAACGGGAATTGATATTGTTACCCTTTTCGTAGAGAGCAAAAAAGTGATCTAATTTTGAAAGGGGTGATGCAGAACACACATGTTTTTTTTAGAGAATATTTTTTGGCACTTTAATTTTTTTTATGTATGTTATGTTTTAGAATGGTAGTGATTTTCATGCTGATTTAAAAAAGTGGGTATTCTGCATCAGACCCTTTTTTTAAAAGACCTATTTTTTTACTTTAAATTTTCTAATGTATGAAATGTAAATAATTATTTTCTAAATTTAATAATTTTTGAAGTGGTTTCTTTCTTCATATTTTCTTGTTTTTTATTTTAATTTTAATTTTTTTGTAGTGAGGTTTTTATTGTTTTGCATTTTTAAATTAGAAGGTCAATATTTTGAATTTTCGATATTCTACATATTTATACATCCTTAATAAATTTTTCAATCCATATGAAATAATTGTTTCTAAAAAACAATATTTTTTAACAATGGACATAAAAATAACCATTTTTAACATACATGTAACTAAAAAACTACATGTTTTGATAATTTTTTGTTAGAATTGACATGTCAAAATCACAATTTTTATACGAAAATTTTAACTAAAAATGGTTAAATAATAGTTTCTTTTATGAATTTCATATCAAAAAAATAATAATAATCACTTTTTTGTTTTCAAAAAATAATGATTAACTTAAAAATCAATGTGAAAATCACATATTACAAATATTGAACGAATAACAACCCTAATTGAGTGTTTATTCTTCTCATAAAATGTCAAAGTCAAAACATTGCAAAGCTTGATTTCCAAGCATAACTTAAATTTAATCAACAATGTCATGTAATCCAAACTCTTCGTCCTCTACAGTTTCATCATTGTCTTCTTCCATAATATTTTCTGCTTCCTTTTGCTCATTTTCCTCTTCTAATGGATCTTTGATGTTTGCGAATCTCCCAATGTATGTCTTTCCAAACATTCCATGTAATGGTGGTTGGAGTTCCTTTGCCTTTTTTGCCACACGTGATTTACTAAAGTCCCCTTTCTTCAACCCAATTTCTTGCATTGCATCTGGAAGAAATTGAAGAGCATTAATTATTTGCTGAATGAAATTGCACTGTACTGGATCTTTTTCAATTGCAATGCAATTTCTTTATTTTTGAAGGCAACATGCTA
>APFE031215933.1:0-10747 GCA_000404065.3 Pinus taeda
ACATAATAGGTGAGATCGTTCCTCACTCTTCTAAGCAGCATAGATATATCCTTACAACAACAGATTATTTTACTAAGTTGGTAGAAGTAGATCCACTCAAGATGGCTAATGCTGAAAATACCATTGAGTTCATAGATCAATTTATAATCACCATGTTTGGATTTCCTTCTGCTTTAATGTTTGATAGTGCATCATACTTTTCTGGAAATGCAATGATTGAATTTGCACTTAAAAGAGGATTCAAACTTAAATATTCAGCCAATTATTACCCACAGGGCAATGGGTTAGACGAGTATACAAATAAAAACCTAATCAGGATTATCAAAAGAACAGTAGACCAAAATCATAAAAATTGGGATAAATCTTTAATATATGCTTTGTGGGCAGACCGAATAACGAGAAAAGCTTCCATCGACACTTCTCCCTTTAATTTAGTTTATGGGAAAGAAGTGGTTCTTCCAAATCATTTAGCAATTCCTCTTTGTCTCTAGTTCAATACATTGATGAAGTACCAACTTCCTCATTACACCTAAGACAAATGGAAATAATCAAATTAGAAGAACAACAAGAACAAAATAAGAAAAAACATGCTCATCATCAAGCACTAGTAAAATCCTCTTTTGATTCAAACATAATGACCAGAAAATATTTTCAGATGGGAGACTTAGTTTTAAAATGGGACAAGGGTCATGAAGAAAAGGGAAAACATACAAAATTTCAAAGAATGTGGCTTGGTCCTTTTCAAATTGTAGAAGTCATAGGTCCATCAACGTTTGTGTTACATGATTTAGCAAGTAAAAGAGACTCTTTGCCTGTCAACAGACAAATTCCTAAGAAATATTTTCCATAGAATATCATTCTTCTATTTTTGTAGAGTAATATTTTTTGTTTTCATAATAAAACCAGTTGTGAATGGTTACATTAGGCATTTACGAAAAAGACACCAACTCTCTTTCAGATTTTGATTTTTCGCTTCTATAAATGGCAAATCTTTTGGAAAATTGATCTTTATTATTGAAAGATATAGTTAAAGACTCTAACCTAGATATGACACTAGTTTCAACTTCATAAAGTTTGAAGAAAACAACCTTTAGCAAAGAAATTGTTTTATATCAGTGCAATTAAAGGTATCAATAACAAAATAAAGATTCTTTGTAGAACAGCTACTTCCAAAAACTCTACCATTATCATCTAGAGCTATCTTAAGGAAGCAATGACTTCCTACGTGCTAAGGAAATCACAACTTTCAGAGGAACAATCCATGGATACACTTCATGTTGAAGAATGAGAGGTCTCATCACGAGCCAGCTTATCATAATCACAGATATTATAAATTGCTGATTTTGTCGAATACTGCATACCACAACAGGGAAATGACTCGAGATTGTCACAATCAAGAGGCAAGGGGTCTCATCACGAGCCAGCTTATTCAGCAAAGTTATAAATCGAGTGAATGACTATGTCGTAAATTCGCTATCAAACCAAGACATTGTTCTTTAAGAGTAAAAATAAAATCAAAGAAATAAGTGTGGATGTGGATTCTTCTTTGAGAGTTGTAGGTTTCTTTAAGTAGGATACAGGATGATTGTTGGGTAACAGGTAACCCTGTCGAGGCTATAATGCTTGCTGGCACCAGATGCTCTACCTACGACAAATGAGCATATTTAAAACTGTTTTACAGAGAATACTTTGTTTTATCTTCACAGACCAAGTAATGGCTAATGTAAATACAAGGACTAACTTGATGGAGCAAATAATAAAAGTTGAAAATAGCTAAAACAAAATCTCATTGATAGGTTAGAGCATAATGTACTTTATCTTTCCATAGTAAAGTTTAATTTTTTGAAAAAATTTCTGTTTTGGAAGTTTAGAAAATTCAATAGAAACACAGAGATAACTCGTTCTTCCAAGTGAATCGCCAATTGTTGTGGCCACCAACAACCCCCCTCCTTATGAAGTGTTATTGATAGTACTAAATAAGTGGGGACCCTTAGTCAAAAATTAAAAAAAATCAATTAGTTTTTATATTTCCTTTTAGATAAAACTTACAACATCATGGACTTAGGAAAATACCTTTGAAGAATCTAAAAATCTTAAGTTTCATGATGAAGAAAGTAAATTCACTCCTTAAGAGATATCTCATCACGCAAAGAATGATAGGGTACCTTCTAATCAACCAAAATGATAAAAAAACGCTAGATTGCAACGTGAAACTCCATCGTATCGCATGCATTAATGAGCACTCACATTGAAAAACCTTAAAATCGTTGATATACGATATCGCATATCACACATCACAAAAATCGCATAAATTACACATAATGATTATAACGATTTAGCGATACGTGATCTTGTGATATTGCGATATTGCGACCAAGCAACCTTGTGATAGAACAACATGATGAGATTGCGATAATGTGATGCAATGATCCGCGATATCGCAAAGCAAATCGCAAGACCTCTCCATCGCAGTTGGTTCTGGCTCATTATTCGAGAAAAAAAATTTAGGCCAAGAATTGGTCATGCACTTTAATGCGAATTAATGAGTTGTTTCTAGTTGTTAATGAAATATGGTGTTGTGTTTTTTGAATAACTAGTTCACGTAAGGTGGCGTGTTTTGCATATCTTTGGCATTTAAAGTTTTCTTGTCATTATTTTTTTATCATTGCTTCCACCTCATTTGTAAACTGCAGGAACAAAGGACAATAGGTTATACAAGGCAATATGCAGGAAACTATGAGGAGGAAAGGCAGTACTCCAATGTCCATTTGGGAAGGAACACCTAATCTACTTAAGGAAGAGAAAGAGCCGCAGAAATCTTCCGAGGCATCCATCACAGATCTCTCATATACATCCATGGTTGAATGGGTACTGAACGATACTGATACCAGAAACAGACAATTTAATGCTTAGGGTCAAGAGCTCACGGAATCACTATTTTTACAAATTTTGAGCTTTATACCCGATAAGAGAAAAAGGCGCAAAGGTGAAAAATGGATCACGAAATCCCGGATGAAGGAACGGAGGAAGTTTCTGATGTGCGATTAGCGCTTAGCGCTAATCTTGCATCGCTAAGAAAACTTGCTCGAAAAGGAAGGCTTCTAATTACTAAGTCAGTTGCAAGCCCCGAAAATTGCAAGAAAGCAACGATAGAAGCAAACTAGAAATAGAAAGCTAAAGAAAAAGCAGAAGTAATCCAAGGGTTAACCAAGTTGAAATGGGATTATTACCAGGCATACATGGTAAAGCCACATAGTCATTGGATGACTCTCAAGTATATCATCGATTTTGCTGAGAGGATAGTGCTAGCTCTTGCCGATTCTGTTTGCTTAACTCAACGAAAGGCGAAAGACAGTCAACTGACTCTACTCAGGAAAATACTGAATGCTTGCAACGTTACCGAGTAGATATAGAAATAGTTAGATATTAGATTTAATTTTAGAAATAGTTTTGCTTAGAAAAAGGACGGTCATTTAAACCGAATCCTGAATTTTTGTAAATAAGTTATTTAGTTAGTAGTATTTAAACCCTTCTCATGCATTTAGAGAAGGGTCTAGAAATTTATCAAAAACTTGTCCTCAGAACATGCACTTTTTCACCCTCTGAGGAGGTTTTGATGAATGAATGGAACATGTTTTATTGGTATTTTCATTTGATATCTGCTACTGATGTCGCACTTTTGTACTCTTAGTGGATGTTAAATCAAGGAGAGATAAATCAATTGTTGCTTGAAGCTCATGAGTAGGACTAGCTATAAATGGTACTTTTATCTCTTAACCATTTCTGCTTATGCGTTAAAGTGATGTTCAATTTTCAGTTATTTATATATTACAGCATGGATGCGTGAGTTATCATTTGGCACTTTTGTACGTTGATAACTATTTATTTATGCTTAGTGTATGAATAGCTCGTTTATGCGATATGTTTTCACAATTGTTTCGTCTAACTTTTTATACGAAGTAGCTCATCTTTATTGAATTCTTTTCTTATAATAGCTAAATGATATTTATTACCAGTTATTGTTTGAAATCTTTTTAGATCGCATAGAAGAAAGATCACACCCCGGGTTAGCATAAATTTAGATGTTTTTCTGTTTATTAGAATACAATAGCATAGCATTAGATTCAAATTAGGATAGAAGTATTCACTTTAGAACAAAAATACCCATCTTTCTCACACACACACACTGAACTGGGAAACAGGTCCCATATCCCCAGTCAGACCCGCTATACCAAACAGATAAGGAGCTTCCAACCAAGGTCCGAACCAGGCGGGTATCCCCCTTGTTGTACACCCGATTTTCGGGGCCTTCAATAGGCTGACATGTTTAGTAATCTTGAAGAAATTTTTCCTTTCAAGGATGATTTTGACTATGAATTTGAAGAGTATGAGTATAAGATAGATAGCATGCTAGAGTTAGAATCAGAGTTGCTCATTCTTGAGGAATTTACAACTAACACACAAGTAGCAGAAATACATACTTCCCTTTACCTTCCTTTGGATCAACAACCAAGTTTTCTTTCATATCAAAATGAAAGGAATACTTGTATTTTTTATGGATTTCAAGACAATGTCACATTTCGTATTTTTACATATCCTTACACTCATTTGCAATAGTCAATGGGGAAGATGGGCCTTCTTGTATTTATGGATCATCAGCACATCTTTAGTGGACAATCGAAGTTGCCTAGATTTTGTTTGTTCTACCTTCTCAAGGAAAGTACAATTATAATTCAAGTAGGTAGCCATGTGATGGATTGGTTACATTGGAGGGATCATTTCACATGATTGTATATATATATATCTTCAACAGTGGGCAGCTATCCTCAGGATTTGAAGCCTGAGGTGAAGGCCCAAAGTCTGATGGTCTCCTGTCATAGGTAAGTGGAGTCAGTTTATGTTTATTTTTCTTCAAACTCACTTAGTTAGTCACTTTTCTGTTTTAGTTTGTTCTTTTCCATTTTGACTCCATGCCCAATGAATAATGCTACCTAGTCTACAGTGTTCGTGACACCTCCAAGGAGCTCCCATCCCCAGCTAGAGTCAATGTTAGTGCGTGTCAGTCTAGCCAGTCACCAATGATCAAATATGATTTTAAAATTTTTTTGTTATCATCTAAAAATCATTTTTTATCATTTAATTATGTTTTCAAAATATAATTTTGGTCACTCCCTAGTGTGTCTAGGTCTATTGTTCCACCTTTCAAAATTTTCATGTTCTAGTCATTGCCATCACCTAGCTGGATGTGCAATGATTGAAAGGTCATCATCATCATCTCAGTCATTTAATCATGGTCCTCATTCAGCTCAGTGTCACCATTAGGTCATTAGGGTCAAAGTCGTAAAAAATTGTCATCTCATTCATAAATACTGGCAACTATTACATTTTAATTCCAAGGATGCAAACCTCTTTGGAGCGATTTTCTCCACAATATTCAAGTCTTTTTGCAGAAAATATAAGATGGTGGTCTCTCATGATGTTCAATAATATATTTTTTCTCTTAACTGTGATTGCAATGCTTCATTTCTCTCTCCTAGGGTTTTGAAAATAGTCTTCCAGATTTCATCATTTCCATGGTCAATTGTTGTTAAAACTTGTATCCTAATATTCATACATATTTTTGTATAATAATTACACATTACTAAACACCCTCCATCAAACCCATCCTCAAATTCCATCATTTCCACCTAAACCCTAGAAAAAGCGCACTTTCGAAACCATTGGACGATGTCTCTCTTGTTTGAAACCCTTCCCCTCACCCAAATTCTAAATTTAAACTTTCCTGAGTTCTCTAACCTCCCTCACTATCCCACAAAATTTTCCTAGAATTTTTCCATTTCCCTATCCCTTTCATTTCCCTAAATTTCCTCACAGCTATCAAAATCCTCTGTTTTCCCAAAACTAAACCCTAATTCTTCCTCCTAGTGAGCTAGGGTTTCACCTTGGAAGCAGAGACCACAGACAATGAAAATAAAAAGTAAAATAATGGAGTACATGTCTAAAAAATTGAACGATTTAATATCAAAGTGATAAGTTCCTCACAAACTCACCATCAGGTCATTTGCGACACACATGTATGTTTTGCTTCAAAATGTGTTTATGATGAAATGGAGATGAACTCGACAAAAGTGGAAGAGGTTTTTTTCAATCATATATCAAGGAATAAAAATATCCTTCCATTTTATACAGGTATCATATATTGGGATATATGCTACTTTCTTGGAAACCTATGTGAGAAAATAAAAAAATTTCAAGTTAATTTTCTGTTTTAGTCATGATTGTGTGGCATGAATTTTGATATAATGAAAATTAATGTCCAAAAAATTAGAGAGGTTTTGCTTCACAAAATCCATATCTACAAAATAGTCTCTAAGCTTTCCAAAAATATTTATGGTTAGAGAGATATTTATCAATATTTGAGCCCTATTTTTGTAGAAAATGAAGAAATTTGACACACTACTATAAGTGCAATGCCTTGGCGCTGTGGTTTTTACTGAACCATAAAAATGCAAAAAAAATTATATGATTGGATATATAATCACTCCTACATGTCATATATCAACTTTAGCAAGCTTATCAATAGACATATTGGGAGAATATGTTCAAAAATTAGTCAAAAAATCACTTTCTACCACTATTTTGAAGTAGGCATTGAATTTTTGAAGTGACCTTGGGAAAATTAGTTTTTATCCTAGGTGGAGTGTCCAAATCACTTGTTTTAGTTGTCAAATGCTATCTAGACACCCATATATTTCTATTGAACTATAAATTTTTCAATTTGAAGAGAGGGAAGTCCTCCAAAATTCTCCTGCAAGATGGCATTGCACTTTTTCCTAAGTGTGTTGCGCTTTAGCTTGAATGCGATGTGCTCTTTCCTGTAGCTGTCTTTCTGAGCATGTCATTGCCAAATATTTGTTTTGATGATGTAATTTTAGTATTTTTATCTCTTGATGATATAATTATGAAACACATTAGCATGCTAGGTTGTTTTTATGATTAATTAGGCCTCTTAAATGAATAAAAAATCAAATCAAAGTCTAAGAGAAGAGTTTGTTTTTGACCTTCTCACTCTCACTCGTTGGTTGAGAGATTCTTGGAAACTATTCCAGCACTTAGGGATTCAACCCCAAAAGGTGAGGTAATTGTTTTTTTTATTCTATATGTATCGTTTGTCATTCAAACATAATGGTTGGACTTCAAAGGAGAGGACTTGTTGTTGGGTTGTGTTATATTCTTTCCACATAGTTAACATGGGGTTTGAGGGGTAACTGTAACCCCACTTTATGGGGTACTCGTAACCCCACTTTGAGGGGTACCTGTAACCCCACTTTGGTTTTGGACCGTATGATAGGTTGGGTGGACCCACATATGGTTTTGTGCATGATTTTCGCACATCTTTTTTGGACGCAATGGTTTTCGGTCCATGGTATTGGATGCTTCGGCATGTATAAATATGTATTGTAACATTGAAAGGAATATAATGAAAAATCAAGTTGGTAGTCCCGGTTTGGGATCCAGGGGAAAATATCTATGCATATGTGTTTTTTATGTGTTATGCTCTCGCATTGTTTATTTTTCTATGATTTAGAATTCGTATGTAGGTAATTTATGTACGGGGGTTAAAACCTACATTTGGTATCAGAGCTATTTTGTCTTCAAGGGGACGCCTTTGTTGCTGAGGGGTTTCGCTCGGGCCTATGGTAGACCCTGTTCAGTGGGAGATCTGCGAGATCGATTCTGGTGGAGAAAGAAGATGGCGAGCAACAAAAAGATAGAGATTGAGAAGTTCAATGGTCAGAGTTTTGAGTTGTGGAAACTCAAGATGGAGGATTTTTTGGTGGATAAAGATCAGTGGATCGTGGTAGATCTGGGTACTAAACCAACGGGAGTGACCGATGAAGAATGGAAGAAGTTGGATCAGAAGGCAAAGAGCACAATACAATTGTGTGTCTCAAATTCAGTCTTGTTGAATGTATCAGGGGAAGCTATGGCGAAGGCTCTGTGGGACAAGTTAGGGACTTTGTACCACTCTAAGTCTCTAGTGAATAAACTATTCCCGCGGAAAAAGCTGTATAACCTGAGGATGAAATATGGAGATTCGGTGACAGAGAATCGGAATACGTTTAATACTGTGGTAAGTCAGTTATCATCGGTTGATATTAAAATTTTAGATGAAGATAAGTGCATGAGTTTGTTTTGTTCTCTACCAGATTCGTGGGATAGTCTGGTTATTACAATAGGTAGTAATGCAACTACTTTGCATTTTGATGAAATAGTCTCAGCCTTGCTGACGGAGGAGATGAGACAGAAAAATATGGACAAATAGAATGGTGATGCCTTGTCTGTACGAGGACGGTCCCAGAACAGAAACAAAAATAAGTCATCGAGTGGGAGATCTAAATCTAGAGGAATATCTAAATCTCGAGGAAAACCTACAAAGATGATGTGCTGGAAATGTAGGAAGGAAGGGCACTTCAAAAGAGAGTGTAAATCTAAAGCTCCTAATAAAGGAAAGGGATCTGATGATGCTCCTTCTACAGAGGCGAAAACCACCTCAGATGAAGGTGGGGATGTGTACTTGGCTTCTTCAAGTACACATGTGGATCATGAGGCATGATTGATTGACTCAGGTGCATCCTTTCACTTCACTCCCCATACAGAGTGGTTCTGCGAGTATGAGAAATACGATGGTGGTGATGTCTTCTTAGGAGATGATAGGAAGGCTAGAATCATTGGTCGCGGAAAAGTAAAGTTGAAGTTGCAAGGTGGAAGGGTTAGAACCCTTACGGGTGTTCTGCATATTCCTGCGTTGGCCAGAAATCTGATTTCTGTAAGCAAGTTGGATGATGCAGGTGTAAAGACAGTGTTCGAGAAGGATACCTGCAAGATGGTTCGAGGAGCACTGGTGTTGATGCGGGGAGTTCGGATCGGAACTCTGTACAAGCTGCAAGGCAGCACTGTTGTTGACGGTGCAATAGTTCTATGGTTCCTAAAAATGGAGTAGAAAATCTAGTGGTCTCTGGACAGAAGACCATGTTCTGGCATCAAAGGCTTGGACATATTGGAGATAAGGGCGTTCGAATACTTCGTGGTAAAGGTATGGTAGAAGGTATGAGTAATAGCTCTCCGGATTTTGATTTCTGTGAAAATTGTGTATATGGGAAGCAGAATCGGGTGAGTTTCCCCTCTGATGGTAAGAGGACAAAACAAATATTAGAGCTTGTGCATAGTGATGTGTTTGGACCTATGAAAGTTCCATCACTGGGTAAGTCTGTGTACTATGTATCATTTATACATGACTTCTCAAGGAATACATGGATATATTTCCTTAAGAAGAAATCTGAAATCTTTGACAAGTTTAAAGAATTTAAGGCTCTGGTGGGAAATCAGACGGAGAAGAAGATAAAGGTGCTGAGGATAGATAGTGGTGGAGAATTCTGCAACAAGGAATATGAAGAATTTTGTAAGAAGTGTGGTATAGCACGGCAGAAGACTACTCCATATACACCTTAGAAAAATGGAGTCGCAGAAAGAATGAACAAGACATTGATGGAAAGGGCAAGAAGCATGCCCAGTGGTGCCAGGTTAGGATAGGAATTCTGGGCAGAGGTGGTGGATACTTCATGTTACTTGGTCAATAGGTCACCTTCATCAGTATTGGAGGGTAAGACTCCACAAGAAGTATGGACTGGTAAGAAACCCTCTCTTTCACATCTGAGGGTATTTGGATGTGATGCATATGTACATGTTCCAAAGGAGAAACAAACCAAGCTGGATAGTAAATCTGAAAAGTGCATCTTTATTGGGTATAACGATGATTTAAAGGGTTATAAGCTTTGGAACCCAGTAACAAGGAAGGTTGTGTATAGCCAAGATGTGGTGTTCAGAGAGGTGAAAGATGTTATTAAACATGAAGTCCAACCAAAGGAACCTGAGAAGATAGGGTTTGAGATAAAGTAGGAAGAATCAAACTCTACAGCGGAGGAGGAATCAAAAGATGAAGAACCACAAACTTTGGGTGTGAGAAGATCAGTTCGAGAAAGAATACAGCTAGAAAGGTATAGTCCATCTGATTTCTATTCAAATTTTTCTTTATCTATTACTGATGATGATCCTAGAACTATGAAGTAAGTAGTAGATTTAGAGGATGCAAAACTCTAGAAAGTGGCCATGGTTGATAAAATGGCATCTTTGCACAAAAATGAGGCTTGGGATCTAGTGGAGTTGCCGGCTGGAAGGAAACCCATTGGCAGCAAATGGGTGTTCAAGAAGAAGACAAATGCAGAAGGAGAGGTGTAGAAATACAAAGCTCGGTTGGTAGCAAAAGGTTATTCCCAGGTGCCGAGAATTGATTTTGGTGATATTTTTTCTCCTATTGCCAAGGTAACTTCTATTAGATTACTTTTATCTGTTGTTACTGCTTTTGATTTTGAGGTAGAAATGATGGATGTGAAGACAAAATTTCTTCTCGGGGATCTGGAAGAGGAGATCTACATGAAGCAACATGAAGGCTTTGCGGTGAAGGGTAAGAAAGAACTGGTATGCAAGTTAAAGAAGTCTCTGTATGGGTTATGTTAGTGTTAGTCTTTCTAGCCTTCCTCCAGTGATCAAATATGCTCTTACAAAGTGATTTTGAAGTGTCAAGGTCAAATTTTGTCATTTCAGTGAGTCTTCAAGCAAAATTTGGTCACTATGCATTAGGTCTAGGGTTTGATTTAACTCCTTCTAAAGTTGCCCAAATGCCAAT
>APFE031215938.1:7778-18476 GCA_000404065.3 Pinus taeda
AGATGACGACTTCAAAAACTATCAAATTTAGAAAATAATTTTTCACATTTCACACACTAGAAAATTAAAAGTCAAAAAATAGGTCTTTTAAAAAAAAGTGTGATGCAGAATACTCACTTTTTAAAATCAGCATGAAAATCACTACCATTCTAAAACTTGATTTCATCCTTGAACATGAAAAAAAATTAAAGTTCCAAAAACCATGTTCTAAAAAAAACATGTGTATTTTGCATCACCACTTTTGAAAATCAGGTCATTTTTTTGCTATCTCTACGAAACGGGTAACAGTATCAGTTCCCGTTTCAAAGTTTACATTGTTAATCAAACTCCGAATTCCAAATGAAATGGATTCAGATAATAATTCAATCACTTCACTGTATTATGCAATGTTGTTCGTTGTTTGACCGAGGCTTACCCCATGCATAGATACTAACTCGTCAGAGGGTGAATAGATAACCCAAGCTGCGGAAGAGATGTTCCGTGTACTACGACAAGTGCCATCAGCGAAACCGATGTATGTTTGGAGATGCGTCGACATCTGCAATATCAAGAGTAAAATCAAGATAAGCAGGAATAATAATGAAAAACACTCTCTAAAGTAAAGCACACATTCTTAATCTAAGAACACACCAAACTTAGAAAGAAACTAGTCTAATAAATCTCCACACTAATCTTTTAAGCATAATATTGCTTTAGATAAAGCCCATTCCTAGGTTTACCTAAAGAGACACTGTCAAAATCTTCTAACTCATAGGCCCCTTTTTCCAGCTTTCGCTTGACAATATATGGACCATGCCATATGGGTACAAATTTGCCAGTCCCTAGCTTATCGTTTGCTTGATCGTAAATTAAGACTAGGTCTCCTTCCAAAAAATTGTGGGGTGTAACATTCCGATCATACTGAGCTTTAATCCTTTTGGCATGAGTTTCGAAAGCTAATGCAGAATTACGTCGTTTCTCATCTAATTGAGCTAAGTATAATAATAAAAAAATTCTCTTCGGAAGTGACTGGTAATAATTGCACGACAATTTGTAATGACGGGGTTTCGCATTCAATGGGAAATACTGCCTCTAAACCGTAAACCAGTTGAAAGGGAGTAAAACCTGTTGATGTTTTGACTGAGGTTCGGTACGACCAAAGTGCTGAAAATAACATGTTATGCCAATTCGACCGATGAATCCCAATGATTTGTCGGATCATGGTGACTAGAACTTTGTTGATTGCTTCAACCAGACCATTTTCCTATGGGTAATATGGAGTGGAACTATCATGACGCAGGCCAAGCTGATCTGTAAGTTTAGTCATCATGATGTTTCGAAAATGACTCCCATGGTCAGTGATAATCGCTTGGGGAACACCAAACCTAGCAATTATATGGTTGAAAACGAAAATCATAGCAGTTTTGTCGTCTGTCAAAAATGTAGGCATCGCCTCAACCCACTTGGTAAAATAATCTACCGCAAGGATGATATACGCATGCCCCTCGGGCGAGTGAGGGTTACATGTAATAAAATCGATACCCCATTTTTCGAATGGACCAACGGCAATGATAGGGTGGAGAGGAGCAGGAGGAGTGCACATCTTACAATCTAAAATTTGGCAATTGTGGCATTTCTAGACTGCAGTAATACAATCTTTGAATAAGGACGGCCAGAAATAGCCAGCGCGTAAAATCTTTTGGGCTGTGGCATACCCAGACATATAAGCAAGACCCTCCGGACCTTATCTCAATCTCTCTAGTTCAGAATGGTCGATATATTTCGTTTCTTCCAGTCATGAATGAGATCTATTATACCAGATGCATGACTTAAAGGCCGAGAGAAATCCACATGCTCCAGAGTGATAGTTATTAAGAACCTTTTCAGCCTCGTCATGAGTAAGACAACAACGGAAAATAGAATCCACCCCACGACGATAAAGAGTATCTCCAATAATAGTGTAAGTTTGGGATTGGAATTGTATTTTCTGGCGCTGAGATCGTGAAATGTCTAGCCGAAAAGATTGGGTCTGGAGACAAACAATGATATCTCCATACCATGGATCAACAATGCTGATAAGGAACAAGGATTCATCTGCAATGGGTTCTTCCGCCACATGTTTGGTATCAGCACGAGGGAAGTCACACATTAATTCCGCAAAAACCAAAGACTTCTTTGACTTGGCCTTCTCAAATTCCAAGTCAAATTCCTACAGGATGACAATCCATTTGGAATACTTGCCCCCTAGCAATTGTTTAGTCAAAATGTATTGCATAGGGTTGCAGTCAGAAATGACCGTGGTTTTGTGTAAAAAAATGTAATAACGAAATCGCTGAACATCTTGGGCTGCAGCTAAGGGCAGTTTCTCCACATGTGAATATTTGAACTCAGTTGGAGTTAGAGTCTGACTAAGATAATAGATCACATGTTCACTTTCGAATTCATCCTGTTGAACTAAAACCATCCCAATGGTGGAACGGGAAGCGGCGAGGTACAAGAAGTAATCCTGGTTGTAGTTGGGAGGATGCAATAATGGTGCATGGGTCAACGCATGTTTAAGTGCATCGAAAGATTTGTCAACTATCTCACCCCAAAAGAATGGAGTGATCTGCTTCAACAACCGGGTGAAACCTTTTGTAATCTCGGCGTAGTTAGGAATGAAACGATGTAAAAAGTTTGCTTTCCCTTGCAAACTCTAGAGTAGGCGAAGTGTCGAAGGAGGTGGTAACTTGACGATGGCTTCAACCTTCAAAGGATCGACACGAATGCTGGTTTTGGATACAACAAATCCCAGTAAACGACCCGTTTCTATACAGAAAACACACTTATGCAGATTCAGCCTAATCCGATAATGCCTACATCTCATGAAAATTTCTCGTAAGTGAGTGAGATGGTCGGCTCTGCGTAATGAATGGGCTGGTAAATCATCGAGATAAGGCTGCACAATGTGCTTGATGTCATGGAATGCATAAGACATAGCCCTTTGAAAAGTTGCTCTAGCGTTCTTCAATCCAAAAGGTAACTTGCAATAAGCAAATGTCCCCCATGGACAGATGAATGTCATTTTTGGTTGATCAGAAGGTAGAATGTTAATTTGATTGTAATCGGAAAAGCCATCCATAAAGGAGAAAATTTCACCGCCGGCACAATCATCGATAATTTGATCGATATAGGGTGTGGGATAATTGTCCTTGGGATAGGCACGATTAATATCCCTATAGTCTATACATATTCTTATTGTCCCTTGTTTCTTAGTAACTGGAACAATATTCGATACCCAATCCATCAAAGGAATTGGATAAATGAAACCTGCTTTAAGTAATTTCTCAACTTCTGCCTTGATGGCAGCAGCGTTTCGTGGGTGTATCTGACGCAACCGTTGCCGAACGGGTTTAGCATCCGGGTAGGTTTTGATCTCATGAACAACGATTGAAGGATCAATTCCTGGCATTTCTTCATAGGACTAGGCAAACACGTCACATAATTCTTGAAATAGGGCTTTATATGTTTTGACTTTAGTGTCCGTACAAGAAGCACCTATGTGAATGTTTTCAACAATCCTAGGTTTAACTGAAATGTCGATAGGAACCGTTCGAGAAATATTAGCTAAATTTTGCTTAGAATCAGGATGTTTCAATGGATTCTGTGGTTCTTTGACATATCCAGTGGTAAAAATAAATGAAAAATCATTTTCAAAATGACCAATCTTAGGTAAAAATGAAGACTGATGATGAAGATCTTCCCATGGTAATACAATAACAGACAACAGTTCCCGAATTTGTTCATCAGTGTGAATGGTTTTCGAAAAGGTGGTTGAATCAGAGGTTGAGATTGAAAATGATTTTCCATGGATCTCATTCACTAGATCAAGTTTGGTTGAACTTGAGTTGGAAAACAACTGTATAGCCTGATAAGCAACTTCAAAGGGACTCAAAGGCATGGCATCACCAAGAGAGTCCACCTCGGAATCAAATGGAACAATCCAAGGATCGTCAAGAACAATGGATTCTGACGAAATCATATGAATAGTCGCGAAAGGAGGCGGTACTTTGGGAGGAGGAAATGAAAAAGTTCCGAGTAAACTCGAACCTTTAACTAATCCCACCCCAACATCCTTATAAGGGATAGCAGTTTTACCAACATGTTGAATACTCTCAACAGAGGATGGGTCGGATGAAAAGTAAGTTAACTGATCTATTGTAATGATCTTTCCATTGTGTGTAAATTTAATAAGTTGAAAGACCGATGAAACAACAACAATCATGGCATAAGACCAGCTATGACCCAAAAGAAGGTTGTAATCCAGAGGGGCATCAACCACCTCCACATCTAGATTAACAGTTTTTCCTTCAACCCCTATAGGTAAGTCTTGCAAGATGCCATAGGGATGAAACCCTCAACCATCAAAGCCCTTCAGAATCATCGGGGATTGATTAAGTGTAGGATAACCAAGGGTTTTCCAACACTGTATCGACATAATACACCTGGAGGCTCTGTCATCAATCACAATCCTAAAGCAAGTTCTATTTTTGACTAACGTTGGAATCTGGAAAGCCATTTGATGAGGTAAATGAGGTGTACTATTTTCTAAATCGAAGACTATGAGGTTTGAGTCCTGAAGATCAACAGCTCCTATAGCCGACAATAGCATTTTACGCTCTGCTGGACAAGATTGTAGCACTTCCAAAGCCCACATTGCTGAAGGTGAAACAACTAAATCTTCAACAAGTTTATAGTTCTGAGCAGCTCTCACATGTGGATTGAAAGCTGACTTTCGAAGTATACCCTTAGTGGGTGCTTTGATTACTAAGTCAGGATTTGGTTTCTCGATCTGTAGTAGATCGGAACCAGATGGAGCTGAGGTTGATGGATTGGAATTAGAAGATTCCACTTCCTTACCACCAAGAGGACTCTTACTTCCATAATCTTGCGATCGTGTCGCAATCCTTACATGTGACATCATCATTATGGGCTCTTCCGAGGCACTAGAGGAAGAACTTATCATCTTACTTTCTTGACTTGGAAAAGGATCCTTCGAAACAGTAGGTGTTTGCGAACCTTTGATGATTTTCGTAACCTTGGCACGATGTGGACAATCCCTTGTAAAATGCTCCTCATCGCAGATGAGACAAGGATAGCGAGGTTTACGTTTCTCATCAATAGATTCAGGTTTATCGGATTTCTCCTTCGAGTTTTGCTTATTCTTCTTCTTGCCTTTCTTCTTACCGTTAGATTTTGATTTGGTCGTAGATGATTCTATGACATGAACATCGGCAGAAATTTCATGTGAAGACTCTCCCTTCAGGGAATCTGGTAAAGTTAGAATAGGAGAAGAATTCTTGGAGGATTTCTTCTTACTCTTGGTATTAATAGTACTAATCATACTGTCGGCAGCATGAGACCCTGAGGGAGGTGCAGCTATTTGATTTTGTTTCAGAAGGTCAGGGATTTTCTCGTGTAACGTACCTGACTACGTATCAACTAAGTCAAGGTATTGAGCTTGAGAAATTACTTGCTCTTTGGTAACTACTCCTGCCTTGGCTACATCTTCAGTTATTTTAGGTAATAACGATTTTACAAACCATTCTACCAAAATTTGGTACGGGATAAAAACTTTCACTAAACGATGTCGACGTCGCCATTCATGAATATGATCTGAAATATATGTGGACGTCAACTATTTTAATGAGGTTAATAATTCTGTTCCATTATCATATCGAACTGGCAGCTGAAAATGAGTAAGGAAGGAAGTGGCTAACTGACTAAAATTGTAAAAAGAGCCTCGTGGCGACTCAATGTACCACTTGGCTGCAAGGCCAATCAAAGTGCATTGAAAAAGATGAAGACGAATTGAATCATCTATAATGGAATTCGATGCACACCAGAGATGGTGAGTCATCACATGATTAGATAGATCTTCTCCTGAATTCCCCTCAAACTTTGGTATATCACTGGGTAACTTATTTGGCATTGGCAGCCAAAATGGAAGATAATTAATGGGATCGTTCGTAAGGCACGACAAGTCAGGCAAATCCAAATTTGCTATAAATGGTAACTGATGGTTCGAATCCCGAAAATTGGGGTCACAAGACCAGCCCCAAGAGGAGGATATCCAGGATAACTTGGTATCAGATTTGCATTTGGGATATTATATCCTCCTGGAAAACCAGGATTAACCGGACCATAGTGGGGTTGTTGAGCTTGTTGATAGGTGTACCTAGGGTATGGTTGATACTGATAAGTTGGGTTCTGCACAACAGGGCTGAATTGGTACTACCCCTGGTACGGTTGATAAGTAAATTGGGGTTGACTTGTGACAACCATATTAGGCCCAGGTTATCCTACATGCATGGAAACCAGAGTCTGGATTGTAGGTCTAGACTAGGGTAAAGAGACCGAGGAGTTGATACAGGAGCAGTAGAAACTGGAGCCGCTGATACTCCAGAAATGGGTGGAGTGGATTGAACACAGGCCGCAGCAGTTGCAACAGACATTTGGGATGGAGTTCGAGGTGAAATAGGCCCAGACTGATGAGCTACCCCAGGTGTAGAATTTTGAGTAGTAGGCTGGACAAGTTTCTGGGGTGAACCAGAAACAAAAGACTATCCAAATTGAGATGACAACTACACACTGGATTGCGGAGTCTGTTGATCCCACACCACGTTCATTCCGGGGTATGGACCCATAACAGGTTGAGAAAATTGAGGACCAAAACTAGGTTGAGTGTAAGATTGATAATTATACGGTACATTTCCCAGTCCTTGAACAAATGATTGACCTGAAGGTGGTTGAAAACCTTGAGGTTGATATTGACCTTGAGGTTGGTACTAACCTTCCGGTTGGTACTGACCTTGAGGCTGGTTTTGACCTTGAGGCACATATTGATACTGGGGTTGACCTTGAGGTACATATTGATACTGGGGTTGACCTTGAGGAAAATACTGTCCCGTAGGGATATACTGTCCTTGAGGTTGCCCCCCAGGTGGTAATGGACTACCTTAAGGTTGCCCCCGAGGCGGTATTTGAGTGCCTTGCGGCTACCCCTAGACGGTATTGAACTACCTTGAGGTTGCGGATTAGGAGTAGTACCAGACATCATAAGAATCTCTTCGACACTTAACGGTTTAGTTCCGTTATGACCAGGAGATACTACATATTCGATGGGTTGAGGAGATGCTCCTAAAAATGTACCAGATAAAGACTAATACCCAGGAGGAACAGAGGACCGCCATGTAAAAAAGTTTCTGGCGTTTGAGAAAACAAGGATGACTGTCTCGACATATTCAAAGGAGGATAATAACTTCTGGGTGTTGGATGGAAATGGAATCGAGGTGGTGAAGACGTGAGACCTGGATTTTCTAAGAAATTGGTCAACGAAATATACCAAGCGTCACCTCTAATGGGACTGTAGAAAATGGATTCACGCTCCCTAAGTTCGATAGTTGGTTGATTTTCAGGGATGCTTATACCTTCGTTCGGACTCGAACTTACAATTTCTTCGATGGAAATGAGTCCAGAAGGAAGATTCTCGGTAATGATATTTTCTACTCTAGGTGAACTAGGACCACTAGAAACAGGAGAAGCAAATCCTAAAGATGGAGTAGCAGTAGGTTCAGTCTCAGGTTCAGAGATTTCAGGTTCTTTGGCTAATGAGCTAGTAGGAGTAATACTACCAGTAACCTTGGAAACTGAAATTGGTTCAGAAATATGTTCTATTACTTGAACTGGATGATCAAGATGTATAATTAACGAAGACTCTCCGGCCTCTGGTGACCCAACCCTACTTTCACTAGGTGTGACAAGAGCTCGCAGCCCTTCAAGTTGACTTGGTGTAAATTTGGGAGGCTACCCCCGCTGTCGACGGGATTGTCTCGGTAATTCAGCCACAATTAATTATTTAATTACTTCACACGAAAACAAATAAAATCTCAAGAAAATCACCTAAAGTCTCTAAAGAACCAAACAATTTGAAGCACACGCCTAATAAATCTAGGAGATCAAACCACACACAAACAGTATCTTTCCGGATCGAAAACACTAGTTGGTGATGAAATCCAACGTCGCAAAATTCAATACAGAAATGGCGGTTGGAAGAGTTACCCTGACAACCTGCTTAATGAAACAGACTGGCACAAGTTTCTCCACTATAACCGTCTCAAGTGAAGATAACCCCCCAGAGAGTCCAAGTGAGTCTAGTCGACGTCTGCTCCAGGTACAGTGGGATCTTCCCTCCACCGTCACCTAGGAAAGAATCCTGAAGATTATGGTCACTAAGGTTACCAACAGAAACAAATATACCTGGGGGAATAGTCTACGATCCGATACGCACACAAGGGAAGAGTAACAAGATCAATCCCCTTGAAGGCTCCTTGACATAATCCAAGGTTTACCAACAAGTGACCCGAGGCTCTTCGACAATGGTCAATATGAGGTTTACCATTTTTAATACGTGAATATCTTCTATCATTCCCAATGAGGAAGGATTGATTCCCACACTGGCTCGGATATGATATCGTGATTCTCCTTTAAGAGGAGCTTTCTCAAAACATAGATGTAACAATTGGATTTTCTCCCTACCGCAAGATCGACTACTTGTTTGTTTAAACTATCTTGGAGAGTTAATTACTCCCTACTCCAAGATACTACCCTAAGCTATGTTGGTGAAAAGAGCCCTAGAAAATAAAAAGATTGCTAGATGGATTTTAATTAAGCGTTAATTTTATTGTTTGTTTCTTAAGTCAAAGGGTGCGGAGATGAAACTTTATGGTATGAAGACTGGACTCCAAAACACTAAAAAATGCACCTAAGATGACAACAATTCCTTTTCCTTTTCAATGAATTTCTAGCTAAGGAAGAGTTGAAAATGCAATGCTTTGAAAATCAAATCTTTCTCTTAACATACAACTGAAAGGAAACTTTTTTGTCTTTTTCAAAGAACTTGAAAACAAGACTTCTAATCACGCTCACGGAAAATCCCTTTGCTTTTCAACAACCAAGAACTAAAAGAATAAACAATTGTTTTAAGAGAGCTTTTAAGATTTCTAGAAAAACTCTAAAAAACTATTGAAAACAAATTTTTTAACAAGCTTCTATAATTTCTATGAAAAACTCAAAACTATGATCTAATATTGAGATCTAAACGAAAAATGGATTGAAAATAAACTTGAAATGTTTTTTAGGATGCTCAACTTAGTCTTTCAACTAACTAAGGATCAATTTGTTCAGCTCAACAAACTAATCAAAAACATCCAATTATGTTTTAATAAAAAATGAAATTCGAAACTTTTAATCAAGTTTTATCAAATTTTTGCAAAAGAGACAAATGGGATCTAGATCTCTTCACGGATAGATTTCATAAGCTAGTCAAACTCAGCAAGAAGACCAGAGAGACCAGGGTGATCTAAGGTTCTAAGGCTTTGAATCTCTGAGCTACTATGAAGACTAAGAAAAAAATTAATCCAACAGGTAAAACTTCTTAGAAAATCACTTCAAACGAGAATGCCAATGAAAACTAACTCATAAGGAACTTTTGTCAAGACAGGTGCAGGTTTGGGCATATACTAACAGCTATGGACAAAAACTAAACCTAACTGGGTGGATGGATCTTAGGTTTTTCAAACTTTTGACAGGTTCCACATGCCCCCAGTAGAACCAGGTGCGGTGCCACTCTGTGTTACACTGTAATAGTGCAGACAGGTCCACACTGTAACTAACTCAGAAGGTGCGGCCCTCTTCCAAAATTTCAAAAAATAAAAATCCAACCAGGATCTAACAAGTACCCAAACTGACACACATCAAGGCAAAATCAGAAACCAAAGTTTAAGTTTCTCAAGTCAAAGCAAAGACAAATCAAAAACCAAACCAAACCATTCCCCAGTGGAGTCGCCAATTTGTTGGTCAGATAAATCGTTCTTGCGGACAAGACCGATCTCCCTAGTATCGAATGATATCTAGCAACAAAGAGCACATGAAAATCTACTTTTCTCTAAACATGTTTCAATTCATAAATGAACACTAAGAGGTGTAACAGACCCTACCTCGATCCAACGCTTGTTTGTAGCAGTTTTATCCCAATAGCTTCAAGCAGTTCCTTTTTAATAACCTCCATACACAAACAAACACACATCAAAGCATACCTACGTATAATAAAACATGTTCATTATGAAGATCAAGGAGCTCATAAAATAAACCATTAGAGACAGTTCATTGAGAAAAACAAACTTGATTGTATTAACTTTATGAATAAAAGAACCTTACAACCTTTGCCTTGATGTTGCACAAGTTCTTTCCAGGGTCCAGCAGGGGTCTCCTCTACTTTGGCAAGCCTCACTCACTTCCCAAATGACATGAAAGGTATGTGATCTCTCCTCTCACAAGCTCAAAAAGGAAGCCTAGTTTTCAGCAACATTTACCCTCAAGAATCTTCAGCTTTCAACCTCTCCTACAACCAGCCCAATGTATGAATTTATAGTGCAATGGAGGAAGTTGCAGGTCCACCATTGAAGGGATAAGTTCCTCCTTCAATGGGATAAGCACCTCATATCATGGAGTTAGCTCCCTTAGTTATGGAATGGATGAACCAAGGTGGAGCGGACTTGCCAGCGCAATATTCATTCTAGAAGTGTCTAGAAGTGACCTAAGATGAGTTTTTAAGAATGAACTCACGCCTTTTTAACTTTTACAGGGGTTCGCACCCATTACTCAAGAGACAGAGCGGTC
>APFE031215938.1:18486-37384 GCA_000404065.3 Pinus taeda
AAAACAAACTTGATTGTATTAACTTTATGAATAAAAGAACCTTACAACCTTTGCCTTGATGTTGCACAAGCTCTTTCCAGGGTCCAGCAGGAGTCTCCTCTATTTTGACAAGCCTCACTCATTTCCCAAATGACATGAAAGGTATGTGATCTCTCCTCTCACATGCTCAAAAAGGAAGTCTAATTTATAGCAGAATTTACCCTCAAGAATCTTTAGCTTTCAACCCCCCCTACAACCAGCCCAATGCCTAAATTTATAGTGCAAATGGAGGAAGTTGTAGGTCCACCATTGAAGGGATAAGTTCCTCCTTCAATGGGATAAGCACCTCATGTCATGGAGTTAGCTCCCTTAGTTATGGAATGGATGAACCAAGGTGGAGCGGACTTGCCAACGGAATATTCCTTCTGGAAGTGTCTAGAAGTGACCTAAGATGAGTTTTTAAGAATGAACTCACGCCATTTTAACTTTTACAGGGGTTCGCACCCATTGCTCAATAGACAGAGCGGTCAGGTTCATAGGAAACATGACCATTGGGTGCGGCACTACAGGCAATGCTAGGAGAAAGTGTGAAACCAGGATTTGAGATATTTTTAAGGTCTTTCTCCCATTTTCAAGGCTTGACATGAAGAGCTGAGGCTCAAGACTTGCAAAGGAGGTACGTATGAGTGTTGATGGATTCACACAAACTGTAGAAAGTCATGGTGACAATTTTTTGTGTAACATCAACTAAGTTGTTTCGATTGGGGATGAAGGCTATATTGATGCACAAGTAATATAGAGGGGTTTGTTCTATGTATGACTCCTCTAATGCATGAGTAATATGATCGTGTGATTTTGGTGGAGGATATGAAAACTGTGAATTGCATTGGTTTTCAATGTGAACACGAGACTGATCAGGAGCCTCGGGAGATTCAACAGATTTCTTATTGGAAGTGGAACTAACCATAAGGCTAGGAGAACCTGACATAACCCTTGTTTTGGGTTGAAGTTCCTTGACAACTTTAGGAGCTTCCACTTCATCAGACGATGGATCATCAAAGATAGGTGGCTTAGAAAGATCAACAATAGGTGAATCAAAATCATGATCATATGAATGAGTGACAATATCACAAAAAACATGATCAGAAGATTCAATATTAACAATGAAATCCTCATGATCTAATGAATCGTAGAGAGGGGTTGATGAAAAATAAAAAAATTCACCCTCTGAGTTTCCAAAAATGAAATATGAGAGATTGAGCAGATCTAGGAACATAGATTTGTCCTCTCCATAATGAAATGATAGACTGACATCCCGCACATTTTGGGAATGATCAGAATTGGAAACATCTAGAGATGTACTTTCGTGAGAGGAATCAACAATGGAAGAATCACAGAAGATGTCAGGATAGAGTGGACGAGGTGCGGACAGAAGGATGTCATCCTTCACTGCAACTTCTTGTGCATATTCCCACACATATTCATAAAAACTGATAGCATAGGTTGGATGTTCAACTTCTCCTTACTCACTTGGGACTGAATCTGACACTAGAGATGGTGGAGACTGAGAGGTGACCTTGAGTGCTATCGACATGAGGTCAGTATCTTGGTGTTGTGGCTCCTACCCCAACTCCATGTTGATGACTTCAATTAGTTGCTTACTCTGTTGAGCAAGTTCCCGGTCCTGCATCTTCTCACCCTCTTCAGCTTCATGTTGTTCTAACTCCTCAACCTAGACGGACATTTTTTGTTCTGTCATCATGCCTTTCCTTTCACCTTCTTCCTATTTCTTTTTCTCTTCCCTCTCTCTCCTTCTCAGCTCCTGCTCTTCCTTTAACTTCTTCTTTCTTTCCTGTAAATTCCATATTGCTTCCTCTAGCCTTTTCTTTTATTTCTTCATTCACTCTGCTCTCTATAGTCATTGTTCCCTCTTTTCCTCTAATGCCAAAGCTTATTTCTCAGTGATGAGGTATGCTTTCATCTTGTATCTTTTCTTAGCATCTGGATTCTCGTAAATCTTCTACTTTCCTTTGTTTTGCTCCAGATTGTTGCTTAGTTCTAATATTGTTGTCACTTCCTATGTTGTTGTTGCCTTCAGAGTAGCCTTCCAAGATGTGGATATACTAACCGGCTCGTGGAGCTTGGGGACATTGTAACAGTATCTCCAAGGGTCCTCCTCATGCCAATGAAATGTCTCGTGGATCCATGGGTAGTAAACCTTCACACAACGGTTCTTGCAATTAATGTGGAGATCATATGGATTGAAGTCTTTCATGCCTAAATTAATCTTCACTATTTCCTTAGCTTCGACATCTGCATCCTTCAAGTTCTTAATCTCATACAATCCAATCCATAATGGAACGTTGGGCCATGGTGCCTTCTTCCTCCTATCCAATCTTGCCAATAACCCTGTGGAGATGTGATATGATACCTCTTGCATTACCAACTTGTCCATGGAATACCTTGGTAGAACATACATAGGATTCTCTCCACTAAACATCCTGATGAAGGTTCCACTAGGTGAGACATACCAATCTACAATTTCAAGTATTGCCTCCATCAATTGTTGGGACATGCAAGGTGGATTTTTCTAAAAGATCAACTTTTATAATGGGATGATGAAATGGTCAGTCACCCTTGCCATAACTCCTCGATAGATGTAGTCAGAAAGCAACTTACAATAAATTTTGACGACAGTCTCTTTCAATTTCCATGTCCAACTCATGCCAAGAAATTGATGTTAGCCATAGATTGCATCAATTAAATAAGCGGACATGTAGAATCTCACTTGCTCATATTTGGGCAGATTCCAAGTGTTAGTCACATGGACTTCCAACTGAAGAGCCAACAAATATGACCAGTTGAATGGCTTTCCATCACTCACGAGCTGGTCTAACATAAGCACCCAATTTTCAAGAAAGGTCCCTATGCTCTCTTGACCATATAATTGGCATGCAAAGATGATCAAGAACTAGTAAGCCTTCCTAAGAGACTTTGTCTTGTAAACATGATTGGTTGCCATTCTGAACTTTGATGGCTCTTTCAACCAATTCTTTATAATATCTCTAGCATTCACAAAGTTATGGGTGGCATAGAAAAGGGAGTCTATGTGGTCCACTGGCTGAGGTAAATAATACATCTACTGATAGTTCTATGTCGTGAAGGTGGAAAACTTTGTCCCACTCACACTACTCAATTTCATAGTCTCTGTATCTATATGTGTGAGATAATACAATGGATGATGTATGCACATGGGAAGGAAGGGTACTTGCATGCAAGCTTGTGTAAGCCTGATCGGTGGATGCTGATGTAAACATATCAATCCTCTAAGTCTTCCTTGAAGTCCCCTTGAAAGGTATCCTTGATTTCCTACCATGTTAACTTCATGCCCTTCTCAATGAATAACTGAGTGTGTGCACAAATTGGCAAGTTCACTAACACCTTCTCAACTACTTCTGTAGTGACACTCTCGACAATATCCTTTAATGCAGCTCTCTTCGAGGCCATGTTACCTATAACTGTTAGAGAGTTTCTCAATTTGGGCTCACAGAGGTGACTAGCTGTTAGCTGGAACTATGCATTACACAACCCTAACATTCAGTGCAGATGTATTGCTTACTGGAACTGTGCAATGTGCAATTCAGCCTGGGCACAAGTCAGGAGAGACTGTCTATTACGCAGTCTCAGTGGCCAAGGATTGAGGCCAGCTCCTGGAAATGCATAGTGCACATTTGGAGTTAGGCCTAGGAAACCTCTACATAGTTATTGAAGACAAGCCTGAGGCCTTGAGCTCCAGAAATGCATAGTGAATGTTTGGGAAAATGAGATCCAGGCCAAGGAAGCCCAAATCTTCCCAAGGGGAGTGAGAAATCAAACATATCTATAGGTTAGTGCGATGTTAGTTGTAGATCTAAGTGAATGATGCTGCATGAAAGTGAAAAACGTTCATGAATCAATCAAATTGAAGGAAAATGAAGCATGTAGAGAGAGTCGTTGCAATGACAACTGTTGGTGAAAAACTGGGTGATACATGCAACACTTGGGAAAGGCAATTCAAAACTTAAAAAAACACTTCTACAAGATAAAACATGTTTAAAGGCTAGTATTCATTCAACAAAATGAGTGAAAGAACTCCCTCGCAAGCTCAACAAACAAAGCGACAAAAAAATAGCAAAAGATTAGAAAGCAAGACTTACCCAGAAAAACAACGAAAATCACACCGAAGGTTCCTTGATCTCCTCAGGAATTCCAGACCTTAAGGTCGAATGCACAAATGAGCTCTGGTAGTTTCTATTAAATAGATTTGGTCGATTTAGGGTTTATGACGTGAAGGGAAACAATTAAGAATAAAAGGCGACACTTGGTGGAAATTTCCAAGATAACTCAAGTGTCTCCTCCATGGTGCTAAAAATAGATCCCTATTTTTTATGGATTCTTTTCCACTTTTTTATGTTTTCTTTTTCTAAAAAAGCTGCCATGAATGGCCTAGAGAGATTGTGCAATTCTGGGAAGGACTAGGCAACTCACTGGCTCATGCACTGAGCAACTTCTAAGCAAGAAGCTTCTGTGTAATTTTTAGGCTAAGTGGATATGGGCTGCCTCTCAAGCTCTATGTAATTTTCTAGTTGAAGGATGGTTGTCAGCTGGTTTTGTGTAATTTGTGATCTAAAGGCTCACTGTCAACTTGGACTGCGCAATTCCCAAGAGAAATGCTGGTTTTCTTCAAGGATTGCACAGTTCACTAAGGTAATACTGGAATCGGGTTGAATCGAAGTCAAGAGATTTCCTTGTGGGTTAAACAGTAAGTCAAGTAAAGAAAAAACAAGCCAAATTAATGAAAAATATAAAGCTAAATCAAAGCAGAAGTACCTGGGTTAGTGCGAGATGAGTTGTTGTGATTTAGGAGGGAGGCCCCAAAATGAAGCATAGGAAAAAAATTGGAGGGTGGTTATAGCCACTACAACAAGTAGATTATAAAAAATTATAGAAAATAAATATAATAGAAAATCATTTTATTTATGTAATAGATAGTTAAGATGGATTCCTAAGTTTGCAAGGATTCCCGTAACTTCAAATATGTAAGAGAGGGACAATGTCTTGAAAATTCTATATTTTCCTTCCCCAAAAGAAATAAGGATGTAATTCATTTTTTGGGAAAGCAAGACGTGTTCCCAGCCTTTAATAAAACAAGGTTTGAGTGTTTGATGGGTTTTTATGAGTTTGGTTCTATGTGCCATCACATTGTCATTGAATTCTTCAAAGAAGTCTCCTCAAAATATCACGCGGCATGTTTCACATGTATCAATCATCCACACATCTCTTGTAAATGTGCCCCTCCAACTTTTACCCACTTTTACAAGCACTTTAGGGTAAAGATAAGTTGGGTGTTACTATGACATGATTTGAACTCCAAGTTCTAGTTATGGAAGTGGGGCCTTACAAGCTGAAAAGTTATTAATACCTCTCAAGAGCACTAGATCACCCAAAAGTGAGTCCATAGCCTATGATAACTAGACCCTAAGCTAGAACTATTTTCTCAAGGCTAAACCCCCAACATTACCCACAAAACCGCATTCCATGGGCAAACAATAATCAACGCAATATAATAAAAAAAGGTACATGAAACGTTTAAACAACTTCTAGTAATTTCCAGTGGCAACCATATAGAACCAAAAAATAATCCCAAAGAAGATTCTTTCAAGGAATAAGTTATTATTTCAATAAAAACTACATATTTATATAATCCTCATTCCATTCAAAAGGGGTTTAGAATAATACAACCATCTAATGCTAGAAATATAAACTCTCTCTCACCTATAGTGAAACTTCAACACTATACAACAACCTTACAACTATAGTAATGTCAAACTCCTGATAGGAGTATTGAATATAGGCCATTCAGATTGGAGTACAAATAAAATCGCATGAGATTTCAATAACCCTGCCCGACTATGACAAGGATTCTAGTCCATTGTTAGAGGCAAAATTTCATTCGTAGACTCTCGGATATCAGAAGCAATTTTAAATCCTAGCAGAGTAACCATATCTAAGTGAAATCCTTATGACACCTAGAGGAAAATAATGGAAATAATGTTAGAATGGAACCTGGTTACGAGACCATTGGGCCCTTGAATTAATTATGGAAAAACTACAACGTTGAATCTCACCTACAAATGGGTATATACAAGAAAAATAAGAGAATTAGGGTAAATATTTATGAAATACATTTGGATAATCAATAGAGAAATCAATAATGACACCTAACTTGAGTAGAGAATTGGAAGTGCCTCACTAGAGACTCTTGTCTAGGAGAATATAAATTAGAAGTAATATCTTACAAAGATCAGAAGGAAATCGAATCAAAATGACTAGGAACAATCTCCTCACCTTGGCAAGACTGATAACCAAGCTAGACTTGTGTCCTCTCAAGGAAAGGAGGTGCTCACCAAAACCCCATCAACATGGATGAGAGGCGGCTATGAGTCTGACAGTTAAACAAAAAAGTTATAAGCTTAAAAAAAATTAGTGTACCTTTGTACTTAACAAATTAACCTAAGACAACGAAGAACAACTGAACATGTCACCTATGTCATCGAACTATTAGTGCTGAAGTAGAAGAGGACATTGTTGTAGAGGTATAATGCTTCTCTAGAATCTGGTAACTATGTTGACAAAGCCAATAACCCACTATGGAAGAGGGAAAAGCTCCTATATGTAGACTTGAATGAAAATGAGCATGCATTAATCAATACAGGAGGTAAGTGGTTATCTAACTTTATAGGCACAAAATATCCATCAAAGGCAATAAATAAATGAATAGAAACCATTACTTATGACAATAGTAAATTAAGGGAAAAACAAGAACCGCCCATCACAAATCAGTCTAGTTAACAATAGGAAATCATCTAGTATGTGTAGTAGAGTTGCAAAGCTCCACTAGGGTAAGAGAGGAGTAGAATGAGCTCAGAATTTAGCATCGCTGAGGAGGGATAGTTACCTAAACTAACCCAAACCATTTCTTATTGTTGATTGTGATCCTGACTGGATCCGCAATGGGTCAAATGATACGTCAAACCTGTGGATGGGACACGTCTCCATGTGGGATAAATCCTAATGCATGACAACACATTTTCTCGAAAGTTCATGTGTAAGTAAACTGAATATTGGCAAGGTTTCAGAACATCTATAATATTGCAATATATATTTCAAAATGACCTTAAATATTCCAATATCAACACCATAATACATTGTTGTATGGATTTCCATCAACAATATAACCTACATAATGTTATTTCCTTCCACATGAGACAAGGGAAATTTACATTAGGATGAACTTTTGGTAATATGAACCATCACACATAGATAGGTAAAGGAAGGGTTGATAAATTCCTCATGGGTTAAGGGGGATTAATAACCTTTAACGTAAAAAAAGAAGAAAACAATTAACTTATGACAGGTATCCGTGATGGAAAATAATAATAAATAAATAAATAGGATGTTCCTAGGGAGATATTACAAGTGGTATCATAGTTCAAGGGCTCAACATTTTGGCTTGTTTAAGGATAAATAACAACAAACTATGTTGTGTTTCATAGTACGTAATAATTTGAAGATGGTAGCCTTTGCTATAGGACCAAATTTTGCACCCTTACCTAAATAAAATCTTGAATACGAGTACGATTAGGTTAAAAACTTCGGTCCATATTCACTATGTTGTGAGGGTAGGAATCATTAATTAAGAACTAGCAATGAGAGAAAGAAATTGAAAAAAAATACTTATGAGTAACTTAAGTTATGAAATATTGATGGAAATTATTACTTACAAAAATGACATGTTGGGCACTTAAGGGAGTAACAACTATTTGGAAGATGTAACTAGTAATTTATATTCCTCTATTGTTGGATCATAAGCAAAGAAATAAGTTCATGATATGTAACAATGGGAAATATATGCATAAACAAATCAGGAGACATATACATATTAATAAAGTAAAACAACATTTCCATATAGTTAAACAACTATAAGTATCAGATATGTATAAGAAAAAAAAAATCAAGGGGCTAGGGATTGCATATGAAAACACCCTGGAAGTTTAGGGTTATCAACGTGATGGTTGCTTCTTTTTATTTTCAAGTCTCTTTTATTATTGTAAAAAAAAAAAAACTTATATTTCTATATGTAATTTATATAACCAATAGTCATAAAGATGTAGTATAGATTGCTGAGAATGGAGATTGTAGATATAAAAGCGAGTAAAAGATACTATTGGTGACAAGTAAATAACATTTAATTTCTATACAATATACACTTAGAAAGTAACCACTCGATGGACTACCTCTTTGCACATATAGGATTTTGACCAGGAACCTAGCAAATGAGGGAGTAGTAAAGTAAATTTTGAAATAAAATAAAAGAATAAAATTATCTATGTATGAGAAGCAAGCTTAAAAATGAAGAGACTATAACCACATTGGGGAAAACACTCATAATGTGTGCATTGTAAGTTAAAAGAAGATATTGAAAAACCCAACACAAAATACACGCACACACACACACACACACACACACACACACATAACCAAGATTATATAGGAGTTAGAAAAGGGAATTTTGGTGTATGGATATTGGTATACCCAAGGAGCCCGACTGGGTATACTTAAAAATAACTTTTGTTAATAGTGAATAGAGATACAAAACATTTACAAGTACAAGACAATGTATAAATAGGAGCCAACCGAGGTTATATTGAGTGATTGGCAAAAATGGTTAGAATCCTTTTTACTCGTTAAGCATTGGTAAGTGAAATAAGAGATATTGACAGTGTTAGCAATACAAATTGTAGGGATTACAAAACATGGTACCCGTACGATAACAATAGAATATTTTATATAGAACAAAAAAAAATAAGTATATGTCCAGAGTATAATTCAGGTATAAACAAGACCAACCCAGTAATATCCAACTGGTGCGAGTAAGCTTGGACTTCAAGATTGTTGGGAAAGTGTAAAATAATGAACCTGTCTCCCTGAAAGTCTTTTCGTTAAAGAAGTCATCAAAAACTGGTTACAACAATAGAATAATTGGTGCAAACCATCAAAATGGAGGTTTTCGAAAGGAAAATAATTGAGAATTGTTTCTTGTTTAAAATATGCTAAATGATCGCAAGTTGTGATAAGTTATCATAGTAACTTGTGTAGGAAAATAAGATTAGTCTTAGAATAATAAAGTGAGCATTATACCTAAAATTACCTCAAGGTACTAAATAAACATAGAAGCAACTCGAAATAGTGTTGCTAATACTTAGAAATATATCAACTTTATACCAAAATATAAAGAAGTATAAGTAAACAATATTAGTGTCATTTTCAAGAATATGGGAATCCTTTAGGAAAGGAATTTAGATAGATTTCCAATTTCCTGTACCTGCTAGGCATAGGGGGCTTAAGATTATTGTGAGTTGCAGACTTATGATACCAAATTGTGGATGATTTTCTAATTGGTTTAATTTATAACCACCTCACTATTATAAATGTCAAATATGATCAAAGTTGAGATGACAAGAGAATAATGATTGACAAACTGTTAATTGTATTTCTGATGATTAGAGATTTGATCTGAGTTGGTATAATAGGATAAATCGAAATAGATGCAGACTAGATTCCATGAAAAATCTAGCAAAACTATACATACATATATATATATATATATATATATATATATATATATATATATATATATATATATATATATATATATATATATAATATAGATATAGATATAGATATATAAAGAAATTTTAAAGCCAAGTAATACAGTGGTAAGTTATGAATTAAAAAAAAAAAAACTTAATTTAGTGTTACGGAAGTTTTGAAGGATAACATCTGCTGGAAAAGGAAACATAGGAAATATGTTGGATAGCATACACATGACAATGAATGTGAATATTAAATACTTTAAGTAATCTATTGTATTAATGGGAATTGAAGGAATGACGATGGTTATATGTAAAAAAAAAATGATTACAAACAGGGAGATAGCCAAGTAAGGTAACTAAGGAAATGTGGCGTGTAATTAAAAAAATAAAATTAAAACTATGGTTAAAATAATGTTTGAAGCATGTTGGCATAAGCTTTACTTATGCTTGTTGATGTGTGAAGTGCTAGCATGGAAATTGTAGTATACCACTAGTCAAGGGTACCCCAGCTAAGTACTTTAAAGAACTTCAAAATGACTTTTATATATACAAATGTAATTTTGTTAAAAATAATAATTAGAATGAGAAATTACTTACATAGTCATTATGTTAAAATCACCAAAACTGACATGATGTGCTGAGGTAGCTGATAGGAACTAGAGTTACAAAGAGAAATGACCCCATGTAATCTCTGGAAAGCTTAACTGATAAGTTTCATAAATAAAAAAGAATGCAACCCTTAGAAGAGAGTTGAAAGAAACTCAGGGGTGAGGTGTATCAAAGAAATATGTTGTAAGGTGGGTGGAGTATATTTTTTTTGTTATCTTTTATTGATTTTAGACATGCCTACGTTATTCTTCAACATGTCCTTGTATTGTCAGGGTAGTTTCTTTAGAATTACATTGTGCTTTTAAGCCTTGATGGTTTATTGGAGAAGAATAGAAGGAAGGGGATTATTGAGTGGATTGTACATTAGAGATATGGGCTATTCTCATGTTGGGCTAAAATTATTGTTATTAACAACCATAGGACCTTACAAGTCAGATGTATTAATTAACTTGTTGTTGAAAGAATAAATAACATGTTATGAGTCATATATAGGAAGGAACTATCCTATAGTAACATAACGAGTTGAGACAGTCAATACACCTGCGAGTACGAAAGGGAGATATTTTGTGACTATGCGCAGAAGCTAAATTACATATAACTTTAATCAATGACCTATAAGTAGGATAACAAGGGCCAGATTTGAGAGGATGTTGCTAAGTGGGCTCTTGGTTTTGCTCTAAATGAAAATAACCCAAAATGGGTCTAACTAAGCTTGCTTGGATAACAATGTAGTTGCCTTGAAACAAGATAGGAAAAAGGAAGTTATCTTAAACTTACGCTTGACTAATGCACTTGTAACCTTTCAAATTAAAATGGAAGCATAATCATGCTACGAAGTACGGAAATACACTAGTGGCAATCTATCATAAAAGACAAGAACAAAAAATGGTTTTGAATTATTACTACCTTTAGGTAAATAGTGCAAATGGAAGTCGTACTTCCATGGTCTGGAATTTACAACAAATCCACACGGTGGGACCTTTGTCAAATAGTATACGCATAGGGTAAGTAAAAATGATTCACTGTTATTATTAGTAAATTTACAATAATACTGCTAACTTTCGTGGAGTGTAGGTTACTAACCCTTGTTGGGTTGTGATGCACTTTAATGACCCTGGCTAGGTACATAAACAAAAACTGATGGTGCTCGTAATAAAGTGTGACATGACTATGTATATGCTTCTTAGATCATGATTGATGGATAACTAATGAGAGCATTTTGCAATTGTGAATGTAGGTCAAACCTCTATGCAATCTCGATAAGAGGAAAATAATGTTATGGAAGCAAGTTATCATCCAGGTTGAGGTGAACTGGAAGCATTTTTAGCTGGAAGAGGCTACCTATGAGGATGAACGTTTTATTTGGAAAGCATATCTCAGCCAATTCCATAGGCTAGAATACATCAAGGACAGTGTTTCACTCAAGGTGGGGTGGGAGATGTAACACCCCTTGGTAAGAAGATAAATAATTGAATTACTTTGTTGAGTTACTTGGATCATGAAAAAGGGTCTAATTTTATTAATTAAAAAAAAATAGTCAGCTATAAAGTTATGGGGAAATAATGTTATAGTAGGTTTCATATTCCAAAACAACTGAAGATAATTATGGGAAGAGGAGGTTTCCAACCCAAACTCCTCTCCCTAGAGATTAAATATCTCAGATGGAAAAAGGAAGCCAAGAGGGAGAAGGAAATTACTTGAGGCAACCTTGAAGAGTGAGAATATAAGACTAAACCCTCTAGAGGGATGCTGCAGAGGGAGGCAGGACGCTACCAAGATACAAATTTCTAGAGCTGGTTGGCTAGTCGAACTCCATCTGAAGCCTAAGTTCTCAGATTCAAGGTCCTAGACTATAGTTGGTTGGGACCAGGTGGTCTTGGGTGAACCTGTGAGGGTTCTTGACCTAAAACTATTCTGGATACGAAATTGGATTTTTTTTTTTGGAGGGGGGGGGGGGTTCAATAGAAGAATTGATTCTTGTAGGTTTGGTGGAGCATTCTACACCCTATAATTTTATGATTGACAAGAGAAAGAAACATATAAGAATTGAGTAAATTTTCTTTCTGCTTAGTATTATTTATAGAAATGAAAATATGTTGTTTTTCTTTTTGTCTTTAAAGGCTTCAAATTGCAGTTATATTGTTCAAATATTAGAACTATGATTATTCTATTAAAGAATGTAATCAGGTTTATGCTAAGAAGAATGCTTGAACCACTGTGATTACATTATGAAGTACAAGTTTTGGGATTGAAATTGTAAAGTATGACACAAAAGGTCAAAAATATTAAGAGAAAGAGGTTAAATAGAAAAGGAACTTCATCTTCTGAGGAATTTTGGGTTAGTTCCCGGGCTAAGCCAAGGCTACCAGAAACCTACGAACAATCTCTCATTCCTACTTATAGTTTACTTAGAATTAAAAAAAATGAAAATAGATTATAAGCAGTGTGACAATAACTACTAACTTTCAATGTCAAATTGTCACATCCCTATAATACTAGTGATTCCCCCATTACTATTCTCATTTTATCCCTTATTGTTATTATTGTGCCCCTATTGTCCCGATAATGTTATTATTTTGCCCCATAGAATCCCCCTTTTGTTATTTTTGTGCCCTTATATTATTATTGTTATGTTGGCTTGATTATATTATGACCCCTTATACTCCTATATATAGAAAGGAGGCTTTCTCATTTGTATCATCGAAGAATTGTTCATTTGTGTAATGTAAAGGAGGTTGCTCCCTCAAAGAGGCTAATTTTTAAGTCATTGATCTATCTTTTCTTCTATTTTGAGAGTTGGTTGCATAACAAAGATAACCATCATACTCCAAACAAGAGAAGAAATTTATGCATGTAAACCCTTGTAAGATTTCTAAACTAATATTACTGGTTATGAAGATATACAAGAAGACAAATAGTCTGAGCTTCTACTGGTTCCAGTAAAAGAATATTGTTATTAGTTACAAAAAAAAAAAGCTTGAATAAATTGTCTAAAACCACATTTTATGGGAAAACAATATTCAACACAATATAATCGGAAAAGCTACACAAAAATTTTAAACAACATCTAGTAATTGCCTGTGGAAAGCATACAAAACCACAAAAGAATCCCAAAGAAAGTTCTTTCAAGGAATAGGTTATAATTTCATTAAAAACTATATATGTATATAAAATTTGTTCCATTCAAAATGGATTTAGTCTAGTACAACCATCTAGTGCTAGAAATATAAACTCTCTCTCACCTATAGTGAACCTTCAACACCTATACAACAACCTTACAAATATAGTAATGTCAAAACCCCGATAAGAGTATTGGTTGTAGGCCATTCATATTGGAATACAAATAAAATCACAAGAGATTTCAATGACCATGCCCAACTATGACAAGGAGTCGGTTATTCTATTCCATTGTTGGAGGCGAAATTTCATTCATAGGTTCTCATGTATAAGAAGAAATTTCAAATCCTAGTAGAGTAACCCTAGTCGAGTGAAATCGTTATGACACTTGCAGAAAAATAAAGGAAATAATGTTAGAATGGAACCTAATTATGAGACCATTGAACCCATCTCGAATTAGTTATGGAAAAACCACAATGTTGAATCTCACCTGCAAGAGGATAGAGACAAGAAGAACATGAAAGAGCATTAGGGTAAATATTTTTGAAATACATTCAGATAATCAATAGAGAAATCGAGAATCATACTTGACCTGAGTAAAGGACAGGAAGTGCTTCACCAGAGACTCTTGTTTAGGAGAATAGAAATTAGAAATCATATTTGAGAGAAATCAGATGGAAATCGAATCAAAATGATTAGGAATAGCAATAAATCCTCACCTTGGCATGATCAATAACCAAACTAGACTTGTGGCCTCTCAAGTAAAGGAGGTCCCCACCAAAACCCCAGCAACATGAATGAGAGACAGTTAGGAGTTTGATAGTTAAAAAAAATTATAATCTTAAAAAAAAATCAATGTACTTTTATACTTAACCAATTAACATAAGACAGAGAAGAACAGTTGAACAAGTCACCTATGTTGTCGAACTCTTGGTGCTTGAATAGAACAGGACATTGATGTGGAGGTAAAACACTTCTCTGGAATCTGGTAACTATGCTGACAGAGCTAATAAACAAAAATGGAAGAGGGAAAATCCCCTGTATATAGAATTGAATGAAAATGAGAATACATTAATCAATACAGGAGGTAAGTGTCTATCTAACTTTATAGGTGTAGAATATCCATCAAAGACAACAAATGAATGAATAGTAACTCTTACGTTTGGAAGCAGTAAATTAAGGGAAACACAATAATTTCCCATCATAAATCAATCCATTTAACATAGAAAATCATTTAATCTATGTCGTAGAGTTACAGAGATCCACTAGGGTAAGAGAGGAGTAGAATGAGCTCAAGATTGAGTGTGACAGAGGAGGGTTAGTTCCCTCAACTAACCCAAACCATTTCTCACCGTTGATTGCGGTAATGATTTAGATCTATAATGAGTCGAATGACATGCCAAATTTGTGGATGGGACACATTTCCATGTGGGAGAAATCCTTATGCGTGACAACTTAGTCTCTCGAAAGTTTAGGTGTAAGTAAATTGAATATTGGCAAGGTTTCAGAACATTTGTAATATTGCAATATATATTTTACTGTAACCTTAAATATTCCAATATGAACACCATAATACACCATCATGTGGATTGTCATCAACAATATCACCTACATAAAGTTATTATCTTCCACATGAGACAAGGGAAGTTTAAATTTGGATGAGCTCATAAACAATATAACCTACATAAAGTTATTTCCTTCCACATGAGACAAGGGAAATTTAGATTTGGATGAACTTTGTAATATGAACAACCATACATAGAGAGGTAATGGAGGGTTGATGAATTGCTAGTGGGTTAAGGGGGATTAATAACCTTTAAATTTAAGAAAAAAAAACAATCAACTTATTACAGGTATCCGTGATGCCAAATAAAAACAAAAATTAGGATGTTCCTAGGGAGATGTTACAAGTTGGCTTAGGGTGAAATATAGGGTGAAATATCTGCTGGAGCATTGATAAATGTTGGTGCTTTAGGTTGGGTACCAGATCCATAATTTGAGTCACACACAAGGAAGCGCTCTACCTGAGTTAATTTGACCACGATGTCATCCAGATTGTATAGAATACCCTTAATTTCTTCCTGTCCTACAAATAAGTTATTAAATTACAAATAAGTTATTAAATTATTGTAAAGAATCAAATCCTCCATTATTAATTATGGAAAAGTTATTATTAAAACTGCTTGCTATACTATAGAAAAATCAAAACTTTTGGTTACTTTATGGAAAAACATAAAAAATAAATAAATTATATATATATAATATATATATATATATATATATATATATATATATACATATATATATATGGGTAAATTTTAAATGTACTCATCATATCGGAATTTTAAAAAATTAATTAAATGTCATTAATGATGTGAAAATTTTAAAAATGTTAGTAATGACAGTGAAAAATGTGAAATACCCGCTAAATTTAACCACTAACTTTGCAATTTATTTATGTATGGGATTCCAATTTTAAAAAAATAATTAAATGTCATTATTGATGTGCAAAAAAAACATTAGTAATGACAGTTAAAAAAGTGAAATACCCACTAAATTTAAGCACTAACTTCATATTGAAATTTATATATTTATTTATATATTTATGGGATTCCATAATAGATGGGCATTGTCCATTGTGGTGGCAAATTTGGGTGGACGACAAAATTGCCAGAATAAGTCATTTTTTTCTCAACAAATCTAACAAAATGAGTGTTTGAATCATGCTTTTGTTGGTGGAAATCAATTCAGCACCATCAAAAACCCTTGGGGCACCCAAAATCTTGTAACATGACAGTTGTCCTAAAATTTATGCTAGATTTTGTCAAAATCTCGCTGAAAATTCCATTGTTTCCCAGGGAAATTTTAATCCTTTTTAATAAATCAAATACTAAATCAATAGAAAAATTATCTTGTCAAACTTGTAATTGTTATAAATTTTAGAAAAATTAACTTGGAAAATAAACCATAAAACTTTTCAAAAAATCCCATTTATAAATTATTCCTATTTAAGCCACACTCGTAAAATGTACCTATTACCATTTTAACCAATATTTGACCACGATGTCATCCATATTGTAGATAATATCCTATATAGTAGGCTTAATTGCAAATAACTAATAATTAGTTATGTAAAAAATCAAATTTTCTTTTATTAATTATGGGAAAGTTATTATTAAAACTACTCACTGTATTATAGCAAAATCAAAACTTTTTGTTACTTTATAGAAAAATCAATCTATAGTAAATCACAGTTAGAAATGTGAAATATCGGATTCCATAATAGATGGGCATTGTCAACTGAGCCAACAAATTTTCCGGTATAACAAAAATAGCTAGCCATTTTTTTCTCAACAAATCTAACAAAATCATGTTTTGGGGCAGCCAAAATCTTGAAAGTTTAAGTTGTGGGAAATTTGATTGTTTTCCGGGCAACTATGCCAGATTTTGTCAAAATCTTGCTGGAAATTTTACTGTTTTCGGGGCAAATTTGAAGCTCCTTTGCCATTTTAACCAATATTTAGATGAAGTTGTCTTTACTTGAGGTTTTTTAGAGTTTATAGTGGATTTGTGGCTGGAATTTGGTGAAAAAAATTGTGTTGAAATCTTGATTTGTGTTGTTTAAACTTATTTTTTAACTCCATATATGGATTCAACACTCTGAAAATTTTTGAGATACTTTTGTTGTGAAAAGTTCACCATCAAACTTGTCATTCAGTAAATTACCACTAAATAATAAACAAATTAGATCCAAAAAATATACGGAAATAGAGGCGTTACCATATCAACCAATTTTATATTTAGAACAGGGTTGTAAAGTACGAAGTACATGTGTGAAATGGTGTGAGTACTATGAACCAGCCATTGTGAAAAATTAGGTGCGAAGGGTAGGGTTGGCCATATAACATTTGTCGGCAGGATACTGCACCTTATGACACAACGTTCGTTTTGTATTATTTGCACCGTCGTCACATGTCTCCATAATGCAGGCAACTTGGCGTGCCTCCAATTTTTGCATACATGAAAAACATGTTACGTCTTCAATACAACACCTTGCGTACTACGTCAATGTCTTCAAATCTGCCTTGCTTTTGCTTTCGCCTCTACTTTCACGTGATTTAATGCACACCAATCACATCGCTTATCGACAGCATGATCGAAAGTCAAAATACACTTTATAAATGGCAGCGGCTTCGCCGTTTCGTTTCATACCTCTTACCCACCTTACTTGTACTGTCACCTGCACGACTCTCAAGAATTTCAAAACCATCTGCTCATTCTTTCCATCTGTAGCTATGAATACTTTATCGGACAACGATAAGGGAAAGCAACTCTCGGATAAATTGTCGGAAAATATAGTGGCATCGGCTGAGCAAAACAGTATCACAGGTAGTGTTCGATTCTACTCAATGGGATTTTGAAGAAAATTAATGATTTTCTAGTAGGAATTGTTTTCCAAATTTAGTAGCGGAAGGATAATTCCACCTCAAGTCAATGGCAGAATTTATGCTGAGCGCGGTTTTATTATGCAGAGCCAAATGAGAAAAATCTACAGTCCCCTTCGTCGCTTCTCACAATTTTCTACGGGGGGGAAGTGAACGTTTACCATGTATCGGCAGATAAGGTAATGTAGCATTATTTGGAGAAGGGTTTTATGATTTTCTTGTTGATTTTGTTATATTTCATTGGAGTCCTTGCAATATGAAATTTGCAGAGATTTCTTTATTTTTTCTCTTTGGTATTTTTGCAAAGAAAGATTTGGATTGAGATATTTTGCTTGTTGTGGTTTCGGCGCAGGCAAAGACCATAATGGCAATGGCGAGCAGAGTAAATGGGACTCCCTCATCCTCTCCGTCGACGACGCTCTCTACGCCTTCAACTCCCATCGCTCCTTTCTGCGGCAGCAGAAAAAGCGGTAATACTAACTGTAATTGAATAGTAAAAGTTAATTTAATTTATAGTTTATAATAGTTTAATGAGTAGGCGAGGAAGTTTTCTAACTTAATTTCCTCCCCAGAAAATTATATATATATCTTTTTCTTTGTTTACAAATACTTTCCAATTAATCAAAAGCATAAATTTGAAACCAGTTTACCATTGTTATGTGTTGCAGTGGCACTTCCAACTACTCCCAGATTTTCTATTCAACGGTTTTTAGAGAAGAGAAAGGAGAGGCTCCACGGCGGAATGGCTCTTTATTCTCCTCGTTCCAAAACTGATTAATGTTTAGTTGTCAGATCAATATTATCAAATACCATATTCTTTTTCTTTAGTTACAAACTGTCATGACACAAAACACCCACCTTAATTGGTGGGTTTAGATTTAAGGGTTTTGATGTTTGAAATTGCAATAGGAAATTCTTTTATTTGATCTGCGCTGCTAACATTGAGCGAAAGAAATGACAATAGCATTTGATGATTGAAAGAAGCCTTCCTCATTCTTTTATTTTATATGCTAAATTAGATCCATTTTGTTTGGAGATATTAAATTTATATTT